>JAVSBV010000147.1:2821508-2836900 GCA_033117975.1 Parotocinclus spilosoma | reverse complement strand
TCCTCATTAAAGCATATTTATTATGAATTTCTTGATGTTCTTTGATTTATTTTCTTCATTTATTTTGTAGAAAAAAAACTGTTATAATAGAACACTCAAGGTCGTGTATTATCGCGAATAACATCACGGCTGTGATTTAAACTACACAGCCAAATCACAGCTGTGATGTTATTCGCAATAACACACTCCCTCTCGTGTTCTATTGCTTAAATATACATGTAATGTTATTCGCTTACTTGGACCAAAATTCAGCTTAATCGGACCAACACTCTCCTTTTGCCCGTACAATCAGATCCAACTGCTACATTTAAAATGCTCATCCACCTTCACCACATCTACACCCTGAAACTGCCTCTCTCTCATTCACACAATTTTTACCGCAACTTGCTCCTACTGCCTTTCATTACCCTTCTCTCCAGTACGTACCAGCACCTTTTCAGCTCAACCTGTTCATAACTGTCATTACACATAATCTTGCCTGCGAAAATTTGAACTCAGAGAGACTGCCTTCTGACCTCGTCCAATACCACTGCAAACAAGACAGTGCTCAGACCTCTACATTTAACCAGTCCATCATTCTCACCACCATCATTGTCCTCCACGCACATCCTGCACCACACTCGCATACTTCTCTACCACTCCCAACTTTCTCATACAATACAGTACATCTCATTCTGGCCTGCTCTGTGCCTCTCCCTGAACACAAAGCAAACAAAGTATCTGCAGTGCTTGAACTTGGCATGAAACCATGCTTCTGCTCATTCATCACACCACTCGTCTCAGCACGGTTTCCAGGGTTTAAGTCCCAGCACAGCCGAGCAAGTGGTCACCACTGGGCCCTTAACCCCCAAATGCCTGGACTGTACCATGTCAGCCTGAACCAACTGTAAGTTTCGCTGTCTAAGGGTGTCTGTGAAACACTAAACGCAGTTAGATGGTGTTTTGGGGCTGTTGGCTATATATAAACAGGATGAAGTATTACCATTATATATACATTGCAAGATGTTCTGAATGAGGGTTTCTGGAATGTTAATCCATTGTTTTGCTGAAAACTACGAGAACTGATTTTTTTTTTTTGAACACTGGAGAAATAAGGAATAAGGAGTCGGACCCTGTGTTCGATCATGCTGCTGATCTCAGGCAGAAAGTTCTGAGTGATGATCCGGTACAGGTGCCGATCTTGAGGAGAAGGTTTGTCCTTGAGGCTCTCAGCCAAGCTGCTCCACTGTTCCTCAGTGTCACAAACCAAAGACCAAGCTCCACGCTCATGATCTGTAACAGCAAAAGTTCACAACGTCACTTTTATAATGGATAAAAACAGGGCAGTGCTGAGAGGTTAGATCATTAAAACATTTTAATCGTCACGTTAACCAGAGAGGTGAGAGAGTGGTGCAAAGGGTTTAAGAGCTTAGCATGGAAAACGTTAGAAAAACCTTTAGAAAGTCGTGCCTCTTCCTCTCCTGTCTCCTCATCTTTTAAAGACTCGGTCTCACTGGATACGCTGGAAAACAAAGTAACAGGAACATCAGGTGACTGCACTCGATATGGGGACGCTATATATACCAGTAATGGGCACTTCTAAGCCTTCAGCGCAGGGATTCACAGCCTTCACAGACTATGGATATACAAATATTTAAGTCATGCATAATGCAAAACCAAAATGCACCAATCAAAACGCTAGTCTGTGCTTTCTCAGTTGTTATAGGACACATACAGGGGTTAAATAAACCTTCACACTCTGCTCCTACTGGTGCAATGTGCAATTAATGAAGCTTGGCCACCAGGCTGGTCCAATTTAGCCATGAAACCTCCCACACTAAAATGACAAGTGTTTCAGTTTCATTGTCCAACCCCTGTATTTCAACCAGTTTAATCCCAAAAAAGACAGGGTTAATATGGTCTCTTTTCATTTCAAACTGGCATTGTATTAAAGAAACTGCAAAGCAACAAGTTAACACTATATCACAGTAGATCCATCTAGAGCTTATAACAGAGTCAATGCTATTGGTGATCATTTCAATTACTGGTGATCAGTTAAATAATGTACACACAAACAAGTAATTATGAAGCCATGAGCCTATGAGTGCATGAATCCTTAGGGAATTAAATTAAAACATATCAGTCAACAGTGACATAAAACTTTACGCTTAATGACCCACAGTGTCACACAGCACCAAATAAAAGTCCAGATTGCTCTAAGACCATCTGCTGTGTTTTTTCCGAGAGAAGTGCTTATGCTGTTCTATTTCTTGACACATCACAAATAAAGAGAAACCCTTCTGTTTTCTAATCATATGGGGTGCCAACTTCATGCAGAGCTTTCAGTGCGCTAGAAATGTCTCTATAAATGTTTTACCTCCATTATATTTTCCATCAGTAAATGAGTGAAACTAAAATGTTCTTAATTTGGTCATAGTCAAGACTTACTTAGGCTTTTGTTATTGATCATTTGCATTAGTAGCTTTGATGAAAAGATTTACATTTCTACTACTGATTACTTTCACACAGTGGATTCTAGTATAAGCATATTATTGTTTACGTTCAGAGGTAACACAATTGCGCAGCTACAGTGTCCACTGTTAGATCCTGACCAACATCTTTGCATGTCCTGCCTGTGTCCATGTGGGTTCACTCCAGGTACCCCCTACATCCCAAACACATGCATATTAGGTTCATTGGTGTAACTAAAGTGCCATAGTGTGTGAGTATGTGTATGAGTGTATTTTTGCAGGTTTTGCTATTCTGCAGAGTAAAACCTATATTTTTACGCAAGAAATAACATTTTTTGTGATGGTGTGTTAGTTAAAATTTTATTTCAGTCAGTGCCTTCATACATTTGTACTGAAGAAGGTTACGGTTGTATCCTACGCAAACAGGGAACAAGGTAAGACTATGCCCTGAATTGGATGCTTTTTCTCAGTGTATCACTAATACAACAGTAAATTCACCCATTCTCACTCAGGAACAAAAAAATAGCTTTGCCCTTGCATAGCACGTTTTTTAATCTTGCCCTGACGCTCTCAGACAGCAAAGGCTTACTCTTGGCACACATACCATGTAGGTCAATTAGAAAGTCTCTTTCTAATGGTAGATGCATGAACTTTGACATTCACAGTGCCAAGCTTTCTTTACAGATCCTGTGAGGGAATTTTGGTATTTTTAGAGACTTTTTTGCATTTTAAGTTGGCAGTGGTTTAAAATCTTCTCCACTTCGTATTAAGATTGATTTCCAACATTTTGATCTCCAAGGGGTGTTGGTGATTTCCACTCCAGCCTGTGTGTAGGTTACATGTCCTTTCCATGTCTGTGTGGGTTTCCTACAGGTACAAGGGGGTGAGGGGTGCAGTAGACTAGGTCAACTGGTCTCTCTATTGTGTGAGTGAATGTGTGCATATATATGCTTTATGATGGATTGTCACCCTTTCTAGTGGGATGTCCCACCTTTTGCCACTTGCTAATGACGTCCCATTTTCTCATGACCCTCAATACTTTAGTAAGCCTGTATGAAAATTATACATACATTTACCAATTTACTCTCTAATGGTATTACAGGATAAAGCAACAATGATGGTGGTATTTTGGTGTCAGTACAGCTTTTGAGGTAGATAATAAGCAAAACCTACACAGAAGGTCTCACACACACAAGGAGATACATTGATTATGTGTTGTACAAAACACAGTAGTCTAGTCCATATAAGTCAATACTGGCAACTAAGGTGCAACTAGGAATTCTGTTATTTGCTGGTTGTCAAGAAGAATTATTCGTCCAAAAGAAACAATAATTTTACCCTGTCTCTTATAGTACTTGACATTCAGAAGTTGCAGTGATGGTAGATCACAAACAATACTTTTGATGTTTTGGTTAAAATTTGGTAAGCAGTTTTTTAGGTTTCACAGTGAGCTGCTCTGTGTTCCAAGAAATTTAAATGACTTTGTGTTGTTATCATTGGCTGTTTGCAAGCTTTGTGATTATAGCTATATTAAGAAGGCGGCGTTTGTTCCTGTGATCTTGGGAGTGATGAGAAAGAGGTCACTGCTGTCACACATATTTACAGTAGTGGGCCACCTGCTGTCTGTAGGGTAATTCATAATATCAGACTGACATGGCTGTATCATATGCATATTTGAAACACTAAGCTGTATTAACTGATCAGTTACTTTGTTAAAAATGACACAAAGTAGTTATAATCCATAAAGGGGTATATTTACTTTTTTCACATAAGATTTTAAATGACAAATGTTGACACATAACATTATATGTGTTAATTAGCATTGTCATGTATTGGCATTTAACTGAAAATATTTGTATGTTACAAAATGGACAATTTTGAAAGCTTTTTTTAAAACTTAAAAAAAAAGTAATTGTACATTTTATTCTGGAATAATTCAATGGTAAATTAGGGGTGGGCGATATGGAGAAATATTCTATCTTAATAATGAAATGTACTTAATATATACTTATTTAAATACTTATTGTATTTAAAAATGTATCACCTCGATAAGTGATATTGGTCACAGAACATCCTCAAAATGCTCAGAGAAGCATCACAAAATGTATCACAATCTGATAAAATATTGTGGTCAACTAACTGGAATTGATAACTAGCAGAGATAGTGCCTTAAGTTGTGTCTCTAAAGCGCTTCTAGTGGGTGAATGAAGGCATGTGCTTTTCTTTCGATTGCTGCATTGTTTAGGGTTGCACCCTGTGCTGCCGGCTAGGCACAGCTCTGCGGTGACCCTGTCCAGGATCAAGTGGGTAAGAATGTGAATGAATGAAGCAAAGAAATATTTTATTCTCAACAAAATGTTTACTTCTAACTGGCTAAACTGTGATTTTGTCTAATTTATAATTATAATAAATATATAATGGGAAATATGGGAAATGTCATTTTATCCTGGATGTTGCTCTGTAAACAGCCAATCAACGCAGTGTACTTACAACCAGTGCAAATCTCGTTAAATTGCATAACTACAATATCTCACAAAAGCGGCTACACCCCTCACATTCTTGTAACTTATTTATTATATTTTATCATGAAACAACAACTGAACATATGACACTTTGATACAATGTAGAGTTGTCAGTCTACAGCTTGTATAACAGTCTAAATTTGTATGTGCCCTAAGAATAACTTATAACACAGAAATTAATGTACAAATCACTGGCAACAAAAGTGAGTACGCCCCTAAGTAAAAATGGCCAAATTTTGCCCAATAAGTCATTTTCTCTCCTCTGTATCATGTGACTCAATGGGGAGCAGGTGAGTTCAATTTTGTGTTATCGCTCTTTCTTACTGGTCACTGAAAGTTCAACATGGCACCTCATGGCAAAGACCTATCTGATTATATGAAATAAGAATTGTTGCTGTAAATATGGCCTAGGCTATAAGAAGATTGCCAACAACCTGAAAGTGAGCTGCAGCACAGTGGCCAAGACCATACAGTTTAACAGGACAGATTCCACTAAGAACAGGCCTTACACAGTGAACCAAAGAAGTTAAGTGCACTTTCTTAGCATCATATCCAAATGTTGGGCTTTTGAAATTTGATGTAGGAGTGCTGCTAGCATTGGGGTGGGGTCAACCTCACAGTGCTCAGTTGCACACTGTATCAAACTGGTCTGCATGGCTGTTGTTTCAGAAGGAAGCCTCTTCTAAAGATAATGCTCAAGAAAGTCTGCAAACAATTTGCTGGAGACAAGCAGATTAAGAATGATTACTGGAACCGTGTCCTGTGGTCTGATGCGACCAAGAAAAATGTGTGTGTGTTTTGTCTACAGTAAAGAATGGTGGTAGGAATGTCATGGTTTGGCGCAGCATGAGTGCTGCCGGTTTTTGGGAGCTACAGTTGACTCAGGGAACCATGAATGAAAACATGTACTGTGACACACTGAGGCAGAGCATGATCCCCTCCTTTCAGGAATTGAGCAACAGTGCAATATTCCAACATGATAACAACATTAACAACACCTCCAAGATGACCACTGTCTATAGAAACTGAGGTTAAAGGGCAAGCATGGCTCCTGACCTAAACCATGTTGAGCATCTGTGGAGGAGCGACAGGTCTCTAACATCCACCAGCTCCGTGATGTTGTTATGGAGGAGTCGAAGCGGATTCCAGTGGCAACCTGTGAAGCTCTAATGAACTCCAAAAAAGAGTTGAGGCGGTGCTGGAAAATAATGGTGATAACAGAAAATATTGAGACTTTGGGCAAAATTTGTATATATTCACTTAGGGGTGTACTGTGGTTTAGACGTTAATGACTGTGTGCTGAGTTATTTTGAGGTCACACCAAATTTACACTGTTGTATAAGCTGTAGTTAAGCTACTTTAAATTATATTAAAGTGAAAAGATACAAACATTTGAGGTGTGAGTTTTGTGAGATATTGTATGTATCTTCAACATAAACACTCAAGCCAGTTTTGCAGATGATGTATATGTACTCTAAATAAATTGAACATATTAAGGGTTTTGAAGTTGACAACTCTAACCGCTACACCATGCCTCCCTGCACTCTTTTTGTCACTGCAAATTCTCTATTGACACTAACAATATTGACAACAAGCTGTCAAATAGGATCTAAACCAGACAAAACGTTGTTTATCCAAACAAGCCATGTTTTTCAGTCTGGTGTGAAATGCTACACTTGGTGTAACAGTATCCAAACAGAAACACAAGCACAAGATGAAGCTGTAGATCATCAGTCACTTCAGTGAGTACTGATTCTGTATTAGGATGCTTCCTGAAGCTGTCATGCTTATTACTTCTACTCACAAACAACAGAGCTCTTGACCAATTATTTCAATTCTAAAAAACATTTCTCAAAAATTGAACGACTCATTCAAATGGTATACTGCTACACTTGCATTTGGCAGTCCATAATAGCCTTTTTCACTAATCTTTAATCTTTGTGAGATTCACCCTTCTGAGAAAGGCGGTTTCTTGTCTGCTACCCTTCCAAAAAGATTGTACATGGGTCAACTTAGCCTTTCAATAAAGCGTCTGCTTTTGCTCAAATGTGTGCTGTGGGAGGAAACCTAAAGTAAACCCATCCATTCATCCATTAACCTCCGCTTAATCCACACGGGTCACAGGCCAGTTGGTGCCCACCCGGCAACTCTGAGCAAAAGGAACAACCCCACATGGGGCGCAGACTCAGCAAGGACATGCAGACTCCACACAGAAATGACCCAGGCCACTCCACCCTGGGATTAAACCCGCGACCTTCTTGCTGTGAGGCAGCGGTGTTACCCACCAAGCCACCGTGCTGCCGAAGTAAACCTGTTACGTTCCCCTCAGATGTAACTAGGGAAGGAGAGGCGTAACATGAGATGTGTGGTGGTAGATGGAAGGGAAGGAACAGGACAACAGTAAACATCTTTAAACAACACTAGTTTAATATCTTTAGCAACAAGTGATTAAGACAGTAATATTGACAGGTACATAGGTACAATAGACAATGTAACAGCTAAGTTAAGTGTTAAGTATAAGAACTCTCCACCAGGCAAAGGTGGACAATGGACGGTGCCAAAGGAATAACCAGGACTAACCTAACCAATGAGAAAAAAAAAACATACATCAAGTGGCACTCGCCCCTTACCTGGTGGGTCTAACAGCTAGCAACAGTCTAGCAACAACTACATGCTATGTACAGGCGCCCAGTCTAACCTGTCCACACATCGCTGTGGAAAGAGTAGAGAGAGAGAAGTAGAGAAAGATACAACAAACCCACATGCCCCACTGGAGAGAGAGTCTAAGACTTTTGTACAGAACTGTATTTAAGCTACCAGTCTTTATTACACTACACATACTTTTATGGCTTCTGCTTAGAGGTGGTCGTTATGATAAAAATATTCCATGATATACCATGATGATTAAAGATATTTTAATGAAACATGATCATGAAACGTGATTGCAAACAAAATGCAGTTGGTCAGTGTTCTTTAAACACTGACAATACCCTTGGTATGCTTAAAAAGTCATATCCTGTAACACAACAAAAGAAATATCACAATGCAATAAAATATTATCATATCACTCACCGCTATTAACAGAGCCAACCTAAGTGCTACAAATCTGTTAATGCCACAAAAGTTAGGCATAGAGGGTATGTACCTATATAATTAGATTTCTAGCCATAATCGAATCATCACAAACCTTTCAACAGTGAGAGTACCTACAACTGTTACTTACATTAATGCACTTTATACACTTGTGAACAGCAACAAAGCTACTTTCATTAATACCTCTATTTAGGCCATGTTCATGCACAGTTTACACACATTTAAAATAATCAGATTAAAGGAATTTTTGCAATTCGCAATTCTAGTATTTCTATTTTACAACTCCAATTGATAAAACAGAAAACTGTATGACAACACACTGCTAAAACAATCCAGTGTTTTATATTTTGATTAACCCAAGTTTATCAGTTGGCTAAATGGAAGGATCTACTAAAGTATAAATCTACAGCTTCCATAAGATGAGACAGCAAACACTGCTGCATACGTTTAGTAGAAAACAAAAACAGAAGTTAGAGATTGTGGGAGAAAACTTGTTTTGAACTTTGTCAGATCAGTAATTTATAGTAGCTGATAACTTTATTGTCAGTTTATTGCACAGCACACATCTACACTCACACTGGGCCGCTTTAGATACCAACTAATCTATTATATGTCTTTGGAATGTGTACAAAACTACACAAAGGAAACTCACACAGACATGAGGAGAATATGCTGGGTTGGAACTCCAGCTGTGAGTTGACAGTGTTAACCAATGTGCCACCATGCCACCATGAAAGAAAAGGGTCATTTAAATTATTTATTGCATAATAGGATAGTTTTTTGACGTGATCTTCCTATGGATGGATACACACAACCTACAAATACAGATACATCGGGATGGAAATCTATGCTAGGTAAAGTTATAACCTCAATTCAAATAAAATTGGGACGTTGCGTAAGCCATAAATAAATAAAAAAAATAAGATCATTTGCAAATCATATTCAACCTATATTATTGTTTTTTTGCAAATATTCACTCATTTTGAATTTGATGCTCGCAACACGCTCCAAAAAAGAACTTTGCGCTGATAAATATCTGGACAGTCCTTTTATCTCTTTGGCCTAGAGAACACAACGTGCATAATTTACAAAAACTATTTGAAATGTTTCTTAATTTGAAATGACTTGTCAGACCATAAGATATTTTTCCACATTGAGCTCAGGCTCAGAGAACATAGTGGTGATTCTGGCTGTTGTTTATATATGGCTTTCGGTTTTCATGGTAAAGTTTTAATTTGCATTTGTAGATGGAGCGATGAACTGTGTTCACTGACAATGGTTTTCTCTGAACCCATGTGATAATATCCGTTACATAGTGATATCAGCTTTTAATGCAGTGCTGCCTGAGGGATCAAAGTTCATGGGCATTTACAATTGGTTTTCAGACTTGCCGCTTACTTGCAGAGATTTCTCCAGATTCTATGAATATTTTGATGATATTATGGACTGTAGATGATGAAATACCTAAATTCTTTGCAATTACAAGATGAGAAACGTTGTTCTTAAACTGTTGGACTTTTTGCTCATGCTGTTGCTCACAAAGTAGTGAACCTCATCCCATCCTTGCTTGTGAATGACTGAGCCTTTTGGTGGTGCTCCCTTTATACCCAATCATGATACTCACCTGTGAAATGTTCCAAACAGGTGATTTTTGAGCATTCCTCAACTTTCCCAGCCTTTTTTTTGCCCCTGTCCCAACTGTTCTGGAAGGTGTTGCAGGCATTGAATTCCAAATTGCAAAAAACAATAAAGTTTATCTATTTGAACATAAATTATCTTGCCTTTGTAGTGTATTCATTTGAATATGGGTTGAAAAGGATTTGCAAATATGCTGTTTTTTTATGATTTACACAACGCCTTAACTTCATTGAAATTGATGGGCACTGGTCATGACCTGCCCTATAAAATCCCAACAGTGAAACATGGTGGTGGCAGCATCATGCTATGGAGGTGTTTTTCAGATGCAGGGACAGGACGACTGGTTGCAATTGAAGGAAAGATGAATGCGGCCAAGTACAGACATATCCTGGAAGAAAATCTCTTCCAAGAGTGCTCTGGATCTCAAACTGGGCACACAGCTAAAATAACAAAAGAGTGGCTTCGGCCCATTCTTAACTGGCCCAGCCAGAGCCCTGACCTAAACCCAATTGAGCATCTCTGGAGAGACCTGAAAATGGCTGTTTACCAACATTCACCATCCAACCTGACGAAACTGGAGAGGATCTGCAAGGAAGAATAGCAGAGAATCCCCAAATCAAAGTGTGAAATTTTTTTTGGCATAATTCCCAAGAAGACTGTAGTAGCTCAAAAGGGAGCTTCTACTAAATACTGAGCAAAGGGTCTGAATACTTATGATCATGTGATATTTCAGTTTTTCTTTTTATATATATTTGCAAAAATTTCTATATGTCTGTTTTTTTCTGTTAGGATGGGATGCTGATACATTAATGAGAAATAAAATGAACTTTATTATTTTAGCAAATGGCTGCGATGAAACAAAAAGTGAAAAATTTAAAGGGGTCTGAATACTTTCCATACCCACTGTATATATATATATACAGCTTTAATGTTCCTCTTATTTACTCCTAAATACCTAATGTGTTACTTCTGTTTTTCATTGCACATGCTTTTCTGTACTTATTCCGCTGTTCAGTTTTGTGTCAAAGAATTCAGGTTCTTTTTTTTAAATCCCGTAACGGTTACAGTGTTCCTCCATCTCTGACATGGCTTGCACTTTTCTATTAACATAGTGATCCTCGAACTGAACTAGAAAAATGTGAAATGACAAATTTATTTTCAGGAAATCTGATATGTCCTAGTAACAATTAGTTCTGTATTTAAGGCTAAAGTGAAATTTTTTTTTTAGTTAAATCCTAGACACTGACATATGCTTTAGTCCAAAAGCCTACTTACCAGTGTAAAGGAGTAAAATAGGAAGAATATATGAAAAATTAAACACACCCAGCAGAAGTTAGGTGTTGATTTTGTTGTTTTATTTTGTAATAAAAAAATTTGGTTGTGCAGTTTTTAAAAGGGTGTTCAAAATCTTTATGCAAGTAAAGTAGCAGTTCTTAACTACTGTACTACTGTAATGCAAACATAAAGGGTATTTTCACAAGAAAATTGCATGCAAACAATACACAAATATGTGTCCACTGAATACACAAGTGATTAATGAATGATTGAAATGACTTGTGTTTGGCCAAAATGCATTAATAGACAGAATTGCAAACATCAGAGAAGATCAGGCAGATTCAGTGAGTAAATGTGATCCAGATTATACAGTTATAGATTAGAGAACATAGAGGTTGTGAGGGACAAACAAAGAAGAAGTAGTTGCAAAAGGACAGGCACTTACACTCACAAACACCATTTACACCTTGTTACAAATAAGTAGATGAAAGGCATGCACACAAACATGAGAAACCTTAACACATCAGCTGAGTTAGAACAGTCTCAGTACAAACATTGTCTAAAAAGCAAGCACTCAATCAGTAAGGATCCACAGAGTTAATTGTCTCTTAACCACCTAACCATTTGGAGTTCAAAGATTTTTTTATTCATTCATCTCTTCATTCATTATCTTCCGCTTAATCTACACGGCCAGTGCCCACCTGGCAACTCTGGGCGCCTAGGACACCAATTAAGCTAACACACATGTCTTTGGACTGTGGGAGGAAACTGGAGTAAACCCACACAGACACGGGGAGGACCCAGGCCACTCCACCCTGGGATTGAACCCAGGACCTCCTTGCAGCGGTGCTACCCACCGAGCCACTGTGCTGCCCTTAAAGATTTTTATCATAATATCAAAATATTAGCGCTATATTAGCAAATGCTTAACTTTCTTTGTGTTGTGCCCCCATACCTGTTTGGTGGGGTTAAGTCGGAGAAGCATACCAAATACGAATTAATTCTGAAATGTATTTAAAAAAATCTAACTTTTTACACAAATTATTACAGTTAAAAAATTCAAAATATAAGCACTTTCACTAGCAGCCTCATACTATACTGCTCGCATTAAATTGGGGGATTCTTTAAAATTAAATATACCATAATTAAATAGTCCCTACTTTTTGTGAGCAGTGTATATACCTATATATCTAATTTGATATCTAAAATTTTAAACTAACTAAATTAGAAAAATAATCTATGGAACATAACTTATTTGCTTACATATTTGAACCATTGCATTTGTAGACCATCCCAAAGATGTTGTCACATACCACAACGATTCCCACTTATAAACCTCACTTGGTTTCTGTATTATTGTAAAGTTGGAAATTGTGGTTTTGCACCATATACCTCAAATTTACCATTATTCTTATGGATCCTTCTTAAAATATTCCATACTGCACAGATAACACTTGTAACCATTAAATGTGAACAGCATCTAGTGTGTCAGCTGGGAATGAGTGACATGGTGAAACTTCGGCAGGGCTGAGCAAAGGTCTGCAAAGGAATGCGCTGCCATTGTCCGAGTAAAGAGAGGGTCGGGGGAATGCCATTGATGAGTGCAGAGAGAAAGAGTGAGCCTCCTGGAAGCTCTCTGTCTTTCTCGTCTGTGAGAACCTCTCATAGTTATAGACTCCCTTGGGAGTTCCGGTCCCAGGGTGCACAACAAAGTCTTTGTTTCACCTATAAACACTCACGCCACCAAACCACAATCAACCTCCCTCTCTCATGTTGGGAAACCCAGGGGTCTGCCCCACCATCAGAGGTTTATTTACATCCCTTAGAATAATGTTGTTCTCATCACACCCATACTGATCAGCCTGCTACACAATCAGTACATAGTGTAGTCTAGCAAAGGAAGCTGATTGGCTAATACCTAAAGCTCATGACCTCATTACTTGTTAGTCTTGGTAATTCAAGCGCAAAGTATACAGCATAATAAGACCTAAATGTTTTATTTTGATCCATTATAATAATTTATGAGGAATAATAAATTATAATGCTATGCAAACAAGCTAAAATTGATTTTTGTTGATTTGGTACTCATTTACTTCTTAAGGCAAATTTCACATTGAAATTCCACACATTTTAGTTTACATTTTTACTTATTTACAGCATTGATTAATAAATAATTGCTGGTTACATTATTTCAAAACAAGTTGTTTGATATGGATAAAACAAACAGTACTGTGCAAAAGTCTTAGGCTAGCACAAGATTATATAAAGCATACTGTATATATATAAGGTGACAACATGTCATTGATCGGACCCAACAATTCAGATTAGTCACTCCATAATACTCTTTTCTATTGAACTTTATTCCAATCTTAGCATTTTCTTCTGTTCCCTTTCCAAAAAATGGCTAGCCTTCCAAAAAGGCCATTCGTGATCAAGCTTTTTTGGACTGTAGAAGTGTCAATTTGGTATTCCAATGAAGGTACCAGATGCTGCTATTGCGTAAGTGTAAGAGAAGACAATAACTACTTGCCACTGTAGCTTATAGAAGCTTTTTCAGATTTATTACAGTTTTCCAATACTGCATAAAAATGTCCTGTATTTTCCGATTATATTCTTATACAGAGAAATAATGAATAATAATTATATATGGTCATTATACCATTGCAAATACAATGGTACATGTAATCGAATATACAGTACTGTATATTAGAGTAAAACTGTGGATTTTTACACTTTTTACATATTCATCCTATACTTATCACATTTATGTACCATTATATTGTGGCCAAGATCATTTTATGATTTGCTATAAATGGACAACTAAGTATCTGTCAAGAGATTAATTTCTGCACCATAGTAACCAGCATCCCCTGCTTCATCTTGGCTACGAAGCTTCCCCACTGATATAGGATAAGCATCCAGAACCCCATCCATTGCAAAAGACGTAATACAACTGATCTCCAGTCAGTGTACAAGCATCACTTTCCCAGCACCCCAGGGAGAAGTGCAAATAGACTTTACAAAGCATTTGACAGCTGTGGCTCAGGCCAAAGGTGACCCAAGCAGTTGTGGAGGGCACAAGCTCAGCAGCTGCACCCACAAATCGTGTCTTTGCTGTGCCCTGACAATAATGTGACTGTTAAGAACAAGGTTGGAAATCATTGGAAATAGTACAGTAACTGTACCCTTATTATTAAAATATTTCTATATCACAGTAGGTTATCAACTCATATAACATCACTGAAACAAGGCAAGTCCTTTAAAATAATTACCCTTTCAGTAGTTGTCCAATAATATTAAACGTTTTTAGTGAGGTTATAGTAATATTCCAGTTGGTGTGTTACTGTAAAAGAAATATACTTTCTGGTTCAATATACACATTCACAACAGTATGCATTAACTAACTGATGATTGCATGCTAAACAAAATATGCTTACTGAAGCTTTTTAAGAACTTTTCTTTTGTCCAGTCACAAATTGTTCTTTTGTCATTACCAAAACTAATTGACATTCATATTTCCCTATCTCCAATCAATAAAACAAAGGTCTTTGTACACTGCACGGTATCCCTGAATCAAATCTGTCCAAGAATGTGGAGGACAGCCAGTAGTCTCATTATTATTCACAGTAGCATTGAGTGAGCAATAGCCCCAGTCACACACATTTCTCTTAGCTGAATTGATGGGAAAAATCTAAATATAAACATAATTCATGTCTAAGCACAGGTTTGTAAGGAATCAGAAGGAAAAGTATGTTTTTCTATGGCATGATCTGATAGCAAAGGTGTTCTCCCATTGAAGACCTTTCAGGAGTAACTGATAACACACACATTTTCACACAGCCACGTTAAACCAGGAAAATGCAGAAGCGGGAACGATACACGTTATTACCTGTCACACAGAAGGTTTTTTCGGCAGGTTTAGAAATATAATCTGTTGTGTTCGTCTAGTGTGGGACAACATTAGCATTGCTGAAGGGTGAGTCAGTGCCAAAGCATTCCAGCTCTGATCAGGATTAGCCCCTCCATGAGATCCCAGTGCTCACCATGCACACACACACATACACACACAGAGCACTTCAGCCCCCCACAACAATGTACAGAAAAAGAGGCGGGGAATGTCTCCAAAGGCCTCTAATTATACACTTAAATCTGCTAAAAAGACAGGAATGCGTTTGGCTAGGTTAGGTTGATGGGATAGTCACAATTCAGAGCAGTAAAAAACAGTTTACGCCAGTTCTTTTCTGCTAAACGTCTAAAACCCCCTCTAAGTGGGTACTTGATTTTCTCGAGAAATAGACTGCTCTTACTTTGAGGCTCCTAAGCTCATTCGAGTTACCACTCAGCCGTGCCGGAGCTCTGTCTGGCTGATATGTCTCGCTTTAAAATGCACTGGCCCGTGAATCTTGGGGATTTT
>JAVSBV010000147.1:2802475-2816830 GCA_033117975.1 Parotocinclus spilosoma | reverse complement strand
AGAGAGAGTGTGTGTGTATGAGAGAGAGAGAGAGAGAGAGAGAGAGAGAGAGAGGGAGGGAGAGAGAGAGAGAGAGTGTGTGTGTATGAGAGAGAGAGAGAGAGAGAGAGAGAGAGGGAAAGAGAGAAAGAGAGAGAGAGCAACCGAGAAGTAGAGAAAGCAGGACCGGGACACGCCGACATCTGGCTCCACATCATGAAAGCGACGCGGAACATTTAAGAAAGCAAGAAGAAGCGACATTTCTGTGAGTGCACTTTGTGGAGAGCGGAAAAAGAAAGGTGTAAAGTTGTTGGATTTTGTGTATATGTGTGTGTATCTGTATGTGTGTGTTTTTGGTCGTCCTCCGCGCAGTGCAGTTGTCGAGGTGCTCTGGCGTTAAAGTCCCATACACACACACACACTAAGCAGATGTATCAGTTTACACAACTGAAACAGTTCTTGTTAGCGCACCTTTGTGGAATTTTCTCTAAAGAGGTTTTGTTGTCGTGGAGAGTGTGTTGTCAAGTTAAAGCCGGATCTTGTAATAACCTTAGACTTGTAACATGTAAAGTCTGTTTGTTTATATAACCTTCTTGTATCGTTACAATTATTCTTAATGCCTCAATAGTAGCTCGAAGCAGCGCAGACTGGTGAAAGTTTCCACAATTTTCGTAAGGCCGGTTGTTATTGTTGGGCTTTAGCTCTAAGCAGATCGAGTAGCTCGGCATCGCAGACTCTGAGCAGAAAAGTTGGTTCCAAAACGTGATTTTTCTCCGGATTGGGAGTAACATATGGCGGAAAGGCGAGCACAGCTGGAGGTAGCGTTTGCACGGCGCTGATGTCAGAGCAGCTGACTCCACAGCTTGCGGGATAATTAGCGCACAGGGCCACCAGTTTACCTCACTCACTCGCTGCTTTTCGCGCACGCAAAGCCAGGGAGCCGAGAAGCGCACCGAGTCCCAGAGATTTGCCTAAGCGCCGGTGCTGAGGTATGCTCCCAAATTTTCTACTCATTATAGCTGCACTAGATCGACTTATTCCGCGGCCTTACAGCGTGTACTTTTGATTAGTTCTTGTAAGTGTATCTATGTATCCGCGTTCACGCTATAACATAGACTTTGAAATGGGCTTTTAAAGGAACCGTTTAGATGTTCTAGACTCTCGTTAGAAACGTAGGGTAGCGCCCGCTGTCTTTTTACCTTTTTGTGAACTTTTTATGTGGGAAGTTAACGGAGCTTGGGTTACCTTTAAATCGTATTACAGCCTGTCGGATTTACAGACCCTACACTGAACCATTAAGGTTGTACCATTAAGACTAGAGAACTCTTCTCAAAATAGAATTTACAATAAAGAAAAACTGCGTTATGTTAGACATTTGGATGGCATAGAAATGTCATATGAGAACGGCAATGTAGAGTACTGTTAAAACGGGATTTAAGATACATGCATTATTTTAAGGTAAGAGCACTGTTGTTTGTTAATTTGAAATACTTTAGTGATTTGAGAGACAAGCTGTACCTATTAAAAATACTCCTGGCAAATGTCTCGTTCAAGCTCACCTTTCTGGCCCTGATTTGGAATAAAACTCATTTTAAATTGCATACCATGTAACAACTGTTAAACATCTGTGCACTATTTTCTGAATGGAACCGAATGGAAGTGAATTCATTTAGAAAAAAAAATGGTAAAAGAAAAACATTGAGGATCCTGTCATTCGGGAAAGTGAACGTGTAGGATGTCGTCTGATGTACAATTCACCCTTTCAGATGGAAGAACCGCTGTTGTACCAGGACTAGTTTCACAATGTACATTTTGCTGAAGGAACAGGAGATAATGTGTTACTGTAGTTCTTTCTGCTGTATTTGTCTTTACACTCCTATTTTATCCATTCAATAATGTGCTTAATGTGTCTTTTTTCTGATAGGACACTCTTACAGAAAACCATTTAGTGGTAAAGGATTGATTCAACATGGAAATGGTTGTACAGACTTTCCTCTGAGATTGTGATAAAACTCTTAAAACTCATTTTAGGGTATAAAATGTATAAAGAGTAGGAACCATTATGTATTGTAGCATTAAGGCTACATTTACATTGGGCTTGGTGGAAAAAATATACCAGTGTAAAAGTTCTCTTAATACGTTTGTTCATCTGCCTATAATTGGAAGTGACAGAGATGGTATTCTATCAGTAAGGTTGTATATTACATGCCTGTACCTTGAGAAACAAAGATGTAGCTGTAAAAACATGACATTTTGTTCCTCCAGCTGTATATGTGCCACAGACAGGTGAGCGAGTTCACAAAGAGGAGTATTCTTTGTAATAATCCATTATGCGATACAGACAGAGCATTATCATTCAGAAAGTACTTAAACAGGTCAGCGTTGAAATGAGCTTAAATATTAAAAAGGTGTCCTCTCAAAGTTGTCGTTTACCCAAGTGAAATTGTCACAAAAATCGCATCGTTGAATTTCTAGGTACAAGCTAATGAGTTAGAAAATATGTCATAACCAAATCAGTGGTTTTGGCGAGCTTAGGTTTATCCCTGTTTGTCCCCAGTGGTCTCTAGCCCTCACATGTTGCTAATCCTGTTTTGTTGTAGCTGTTTGTACGCCTCGCCCTGCATTTCTTTAATATCCGGTTTTTCCTGTTCGCTCTGCCAGGTTATGAGAAAAGCATGGAGTTCCCGGACCACAGCCGCCAGTTGTTGCAGTGCCTGAGCCGGCAGCGTCACCAGGGCTTCTTGTGCGACTGCACTGTGCTGGTTGGTGTGGCACGTTTCCGGGCGCACCGGGCTGTGCTGGCCTCGTGCAGCATGTACTTCCACCTGTTCTACCGAGACCAACTAGACACGCGAGATGTGGTGCGCCTAAACAGTGACATTGTTACCGCACCAGCGTTTGGCCTCCTTCTCGAGTTCATGTACGAAGGAAAGTTGGAGTTCAGCACTCTGCCCGTCGAGGACGTGCTGGCTGCTGCCAGCTACCTGCACATGTATGACATCGTCAAAGTGTGCAAGGGCCGACTGAAGGAAAAGGAGCTGTGCTCCCTGGATGATAAACTTGTTGACAACATGAGTCTAAGCTGCCTTGACAGAGAGAGTTTTTCTGATGCTGAGATACAGCCCAGCAAAATGTCCCTGAGGGGCCAATCGACAGGTGACATGGATGACATCACAGATTGCGATAGGCCAGTGCTGGCGAGGCAGAAGGCGAATGGTCACCTCGGTGGGTCCCCAGACCTTGTAGGTGTCAATTATGTGTCAGCTGAGGCCGAGGCCCATGTGCGAACAGCTGGAAAAATGAATGTGGACGTCAGCGGTGTGTCCCAGAGGTCCCGGCCGAGCGATGACATGGACAGTGCGCTGGACTTATCTTTAAAGGCGCTGTCGAGCAGAGATGTGGGACAGCTGGCCCTCGACAGGCAGCAGCAGGGCACGGAGATGCTCGCTCGAGACGAACACGACGCGCTGTCAGTGAAGGAGGAGGGCGGGGGCACTGGCTTTGGGAATAATGCAACCATGACAGGGTTCGATGCCCTCTTTCGGGGCAAAAATGCCACTCTGCTGCCTCCAGACGATCACCTGATGATGGAGGACGAAGAGGATGAGGCGCTGGGCTTGGACGACGAAGTGGACGAGGGGGTGTTAGTGGGACAAAAGGAACGTGGCCATAGCAGAGAGGAGAGCAAGGATCCTCGAAGAAGAGGGGTAGTGAATAGTGAGGACGAGGATGACGATGAAGAGCTGGCCTCCTCAGACATCAGTGCGCTCCTGCCCCCAACAGGCACCCTGCCGGTCTGTGTGTGCCCACTGTGCAGCAAGGCATTCCCCTCACCACACGCACTGCAGCCTCACCTGAGCTCCCACTTCCGTGAGAGAGAGGGCGTACGTACCAAGCTCTCGCCCGACGCCTCGGTGCCTACCTGTTCACAGTGCGGCAAGACCTTCTCGTGCGCGTACACTCTGAAGCGACACGAGCGCACTCACTCGGGCGAAAAGCCCTACACATGCGCCACATGCGGCAAAAGTTTCCAGTACTCGCACAACCTGAGCCGCCACGCAGTGGTGCACACACGTGAGAAACCGCACGCCTGCAAGTGGTGCGAACGGCGCTTCACACAGTCAGGGGACCTGTATCGCCACATCCGCAAGTTCCACTGCGCTCTCGTCAAGACCCTTGCTATCGGATAGACGCGCTGTCCCAGCTGTCCCTTTGTACACCCAAAGCTGCTTTCCACCTGCAGATATGAAGTATTTAAACTCAGATGGGCATCCTTCTCTAAACCCCAAGCCGCAGCGGCTTTTGGTGAATATGCACTCGGCTGGATGTAGCTATGACTTTCTTCCAGTATTTTGCTGTATTTTTATGGACTTAAGGTCCTATAGGAGCCCCTCCACCCAGTGGGGAGGTGTGAAGTGAAGGTTTAGATGCACTTGGTCAGTTAATGGCAGCGATCTTCTAACACTGATGATTTAATGACTTTTATCTTGTGTTCCATATGTTTTGAAGTGATTTCTTTATACGGACTGGCTAAGGCTAGTAACTGAAATTAATAATTTATACACTAAGTTAAGTTGTATCACACACAGGTTACTAAAATAAAATGAATAGAATATTGGTTTGAACATGAGACATTTCTCTGTTCTGGTTTAAGTCCTGCTTTTTGAATGGGAAATTTTGGTACTTATTTGGTTGTCTTTATTAGGTCTGGAGAATCAGGGTAATTTATTCTCTACTGAGTTTCATTTGAATGGAACAAACAAAGTGCACAGGCAATCTGTGTTCTGGACGTTGACTTTGTAATGATGATTTTTCTGCAGAATGATAAATAAGTTTGGTTCTACTTTGTCAGCGATTGCAAACATTAAAATGATGATTTAGTTTCATAGCGATCATCTTTAATGCTTGTGTTTTCCATGTTAAAAGTGAAACACTAAAAATTCAACAAAATGAAGAAACGTGTATTGGAACTGTTTGTCATTTACAAAACTTTAAACTTTAAACTTTTGATCGAACTGTTTGGGTTTCAGTTCACAGAACAATGATTGGTTGTTCAGTCATAATGGCAAGAAGCACTAATTAGCCACATACTACTTTTGACTTTTTCCCTGAGAAAACTTGAGTAGAATTATTTATTAGTTCTTTTGTTTCAGAGTGTACTGTCTTAACAATTGACGTATAGGCAGTTGTCCTTTTACTGTGTTCTTTATACTGGACAATGAATTGATTGTAAAATCAGTTGCTGTATATGGGTTTATTATTTCACTGTAACTTGTGTAGCCATTTTAATCGCTGTCAGGAATTGACTCCAGAATGCTAAGAAACACTTGCTTTGTGCGTACATAGACTGTAGATACAACACTGATATTCCGTAGGCTGCTATTTCTAACTATATTTATTGTAAATGTGCATTTATTTATCTTTTTTGGAGTCTAATAAGTGTCTAGACTTTTGAAATTGAAGTCTTCCCTTCTTTAGCTTGGCTTGGGCCGGCTGAACTGTAACACATTTACAGACATGGCTAATTCTGAAGCACAAAATCTCAGAGGTTTACAACTACTGGACACTAGGAAAACTCCTACAATAAAAAAAAAAAAAACGTTGCTCCGTTTGTCCCAGGTCTTCCTTTAGAGAGTAAAGCATCACATTCTGTCCTAAACTACTGAGACATGAAGGGTTTACAAACCGTTTGTTTCTCTCACCAGTAATGTTAATGCATAAAGATAAAGGGAGAGAGGCTACTGTAAAATGTGAGGATATACACTGCCTGGAATACACTCCCAAACCATTTCATCCTTGTTGCACAGTTGTTGGGCAGCTGTCTAAGATAATCGCTGAATTTATTTAAGTTTGTCTTCAAGAATGGTGTGTAGCAATTGTAATAGCTGTAGAAAAAAGTTTGAATTTCAAAGAATGTCTTTTTTTTTTTATTTATTTATTTTTTTTTTTAAACAAAGTAAATTCATATGTCTGTATTTTTTCCATACACCTGGGCAATCTATTTGATGCAGCTATTACTGACATATTGTAGGTGCTCTACTTGAAATGTGTGCATTTAACTATTGCAAAGGAGATTCATATATGAAAGTAATAATTTACACATTACGTGCCTTGACTAAAAATGACTGGGCATTATGAATATGCCTGTAACCACGTTTATTTTACACAGATGGCAAACTATTGACATTTTCATTGTTTATGTCAAGAAATCCTCTAACTAAAATATGTGTTCTACCATCAAAATATCATGGAACATTAGAGAATAGATTATTAAAATTTTAGTACATTGTACATTGGGAGAAATAATAAAAGCATATTAGATGTACATTCATTCAGTATCACACTGAACTATCATATAACCAACAGAAATCAAGCGAGAGTGGTGACAGTGGTGTACCAGTAATAAGTTGTTCTGACATACTACACGTGCTTCCATAACCTGTTATTTGAAAGCACAAATATGTTTTTCTTTCCTTCATGGTAAAACATATCAAAGCCTGTATGTACACATTAATACTGGAATATTGTCTTCTAACATTCAGACTGTGAAACGGTATAATCAAGAAATATTTATTGTTTTCTTCCTTGTGAAAAGGCTCTGACCTACTGCTACTAAACATTTTTAATAGATTTGTAGAAGTGGCATTAGATTTAATATAAGGTTTTGACAACATATTTTATAGGAACAGACACGTCAGTGTTAGTATTCTAGTCAACGTAGATGACAATCTGTACGATTAAAAAAAGTTGTTGTTTTTTGTTTGGGGGGGCGGTGATTTGAAGGTTTGTTTGTGTGGTTTTTATTTGGCACTTTTGACGTGTACCCATGTGAGTGTGCTGTGAAAAAGTGACAATCTTGAGCTCTATTTCCATTCTGTATAGATTAAATAGATGATTTTATGTGAAAACCCACTGTGTGTGTATTTCTTGCTGTTTTGGATTATAGGGTTACATTAATTACTGTTGAGGCACTTCTATTTCTTGTCCTTGTTTAATCATTTCTTCTTAAGAAAGCTCCTTAAGCCATTAATGACTATTTTTACATCTGTCGCTCTCACCGCGGTTCCCGTGCCTTGGGGAAATGTTCAAGGACCTTTACGTAGTTTTCAAGGATGATCTCTCCTGTTTGTTCATAAATAATGTCAGCTGTTTGAGGGTTAAATTGCTCGTGTATACAGACAAAACAGTGATCATTGTGTAGGTCACTGATGTTTCTTTGTCTATCAACAAATGCACCTACATTGGTATGTGAGAAATGAATCATACTAATCTATCAGTACAATTTTTTTTTTTTAAAGCGTAACTTATGCTTTACCTCATGAGAGTTTGGCTAGTATTTATAGTGTACCATTTAATCTTTAAGCACAGTAAGAGAATATGCCATGTGGTATTAAAATATTTCAAAAACATTATAGGGTTTTTGTATCATATTCAAACAGTCACCTTATGTTTGTTTATTGGGTATATATTTCAAATCCTACTGAAACTTCATGTCCATCCATGGATTTTCTAGTCTTTCTAGCCTCATAAAAGCTCATTTAGATTTATGTAATTTAGCAGATGCTCTTATTCAGAGTGTTTACAACTGATACACTTTTTTACAATCCAAGAAATTGTGAGTTAAAGATCTTGCTCAAGGGCCCAACAATGGCAGCTTAGCAAAGGTTGGATTTGTACACTGGACCAGTGTGCTCAATGTAGTTTAGGTCAAGTAACTGTTGAGAATATTCCTTGAGATTAAAATTAACTCAAATTGTTACGCTGATTATATGATTTGTAATGAAAAGCAGTGTATCAAATTAGAGGGAAAAGGAACAATTATAAGCATTTTGACTAGTGTTCTCTTTTTCCACTCACTGTATATGTTTATATAAGTCAGCGGTAGTCTTTAAAAGTAAAATCAAAATGAAATAAAAAAACCTAAATTAGTGACGATTCCTTCATGGGTGACGATTTGTACTGGGATGATAAATTGTAATTTGATATCTGAAATTCAGAACATTTTCTTGAGATTCTAGTCTCCTATATTTTAGATATGCCTGTGCCTCTAAAAAAACAGTCACTGGGCTATGTGATTTCAAAGCCCTGCCCCCTACTCATATCAACCTTCCAGAAAAATCCTCCCAGCGTCACAGCCTCATCCCGCCAACCCTTTGTCTTGGGTTGGTAGTCTGGCCTCCCTATTGTCCCCTACTTTCTCTATTCAAGCAACAGAAGCCAATGTGGAGCAACCGAGCAGTTAGTAGCACCTGAAGACATGCCTGTCGACTGTAAGTAAGCGAGCTGGAGAGGTGGAAATGTCTTCTGTAGACCTCAGTCAGGGATTTGAGTGGAGTTGTAACTGGTACCATTCATATCAAATATAAACGGAGAAAAAGTCCAGTGCAGCATTTCTTTCTCAAGCCCACCACTATAGCATTCGCTGTACAGACAGAATTGTCTGTTTGATGTAGGGAAGGCCAGATGGCCATAAGGCTCGTATCCCTGTGGTTACAACCAGTGGCCAGTGGACCGCTCACAAAGATGGTGTATGGACAAAAACGTGGAGCTTGTTTTTCCACACAAACAACAATAGAAGTTAAAATAAGGGATCAATGGCTGCAATTTATAGATTTACAGCATAAAGCAGACATCCTTATCCAGTGCATCTTACAGGAGTGCTTTGTATTCTTCTTGGCAGACATGATTCTAAAATATGCATTAAATAGTAATATATTGCAAAACCCAGTTTTGATTTGGTGTAGGTCAATGCACAAACAATCATAAAGAACAATGTTTTTAAATGATTAAAACATGTTGAGTATGAGTGAACATATGAGTCTTTATTCACTATGGCTATGATTATCACAGCTGGTTATTAAAGATTTCTTGCATTCACAATGTGTGATGGAGTTTACCTGGGCGATGGCAAAATCCCAACAGAAGGACCTGTCTCCAGATAAGTAAAGTAGTTTTCAGTTTTGCTACATTTAAGCTTTACGTGATAAGCTGATATTCATAATGTGAAACTCTCCAGACATGCATGTGGAGACCTGAGCATCTGTTGTATGGTGGGTGAGTCGAGTATCATCAGCATAACCGAGTAGAAGTCGTGTGAGGTTATGATTCACATGACAGATGTAGAGAGAGAAATGCAGATAGTATCCATAATACCTGATATGATCGTCCCTCTGTGAAGGAAGCAAGCCACTGTCAAGCTGAATCTGTGATTTCCAAGGCTGGAGAAGACAGAAATGAGTAAATTATGGGATCCTAAAACACCAAGAAGAATCAGAACTGATGAGATGTTTGGCTGCTCTGGCAGCATGAAGCTTCTCAAAAACACATTTCAGGACAGTTGTGCGTGCAGCAGACTGATATCATGAGACTGGGGAATTGGGAAAACCAAAGTTGGGAGAAAATTGGGAAAATTAAAAAAAAAATCTATTTCATTTCAATATAATTCACAACACACTGTAAACAAAATGACTTACCACAAAGCAGTTGTGACAAGTTTTACCATATCTTAGCCATGTCACCCTGTTCCCTTTCTGAAAGAGTGGTTTCTTGACTGCTGCCCCATCCAAATAAAAACATTCCTGATCAAGCTTCTTTAGACTGTAGAAGGGTCACCTTGGCATCCCAATAAAGGTGCCAAATGCTTCTATTTCACAAGTGTAAGTGGAGGTCAACATTAAATACTGTATACTGCTTACAAAATTAGGGGATAATTCAAGATGAAATGTCCCCTATTTTTTGTGAGCAATGTATTGCCACTGTAGCCCATGGGTGCTGGTTTTCTTATATGCTTCAGGTTTTAAATGTTATATACAAATGTACATTTTTTCTCTCATAAAGAAACTGAGAAATAATTCTATATGTTATTCCATTGCTAAAACTATGGCATATCTATGCCATACTGTTTACAAAGTACTGTACTTCTGTAAAACATTGTAATACAATTTTGAATGAATTATAAGCTGTGCAGCCTCAAGGGTTCAAAGCAGCCACAAATGATGCTTCCCTGTTGGAATGGGGATTTGGTGTTGGCAAGCAACATCACGAGCAAATCTAGGGCTATGAGATTTATCCAAGTTACAGAGGTTTCTTCTGGTCTTTTAACTTTGGGTTTATTTTCACATTCTTTAGAATTGCAAGTTGTCCTCTTCATTGTAGGACACCCACTCTTTTAAGAAAGCTTTGCTTTTTTAGCATAGTTCTTACTTTGTGAGACATTTTGTAAACAGCTTATTGAAAAACAAATATTTCTAATTCTGTTGTTTATATCATCTTCATCACAGAATTTAATATGGATAAGAGAGAAGTAGAAAAAATCTTGAAAACTTTACAACACATTTTGGTTAGTAGAGTCTGACTTCTTTTAGTAGATTTAGTAGTGTGGTAATCCACCTTCTTTTTTGGCAGAGCCTGCTGAACATCTGGTAAATTTCCATCCTCCTCACTCCAGCAAACAGATACCATTCCAGTCGTTCTATTGACATTAACTGGTAGAATTTGTACCAAAAGTGTTATATTTTTCTAGGCTTTCTCGTTTCAATAGGAACCTTCTCAGTTAAACCAGACCAGATGTCTTTGAACAACAAATAGTTTGTACTTGAAATAAAAAGATACAAGAATGCTGGCTGTAATCTCACATTTGGTTACTGCTTGTGTGAAGTGTGTGTTTATAATCCTACCCACCAACCCCCTTTTCCCAAAATACATGAGGTAAATGATTTACTCTAAATATATGTGAATGTGTGTGATGTTCAGTGAAGGTTGTACACCTTGTGTAGTGTGTCCCGTGCCTTGTGCCCAGTATTTCCAGAATGAGTTCTGGACAAAGATCTTGAAAATGTGACACTTTACTGCAAGTTTCTTAAACATAATTTCATTACACATTCAAAAATAAGCTGGGTGATTGAACACCATCACAATATTCAGACAAGCTCTGAAAATGAAGAACTGGTGAAGTAGGCTTATGGTGTTTAGGTATTCAGGCCATACCTTGCATCGTTTTGACTTAATTAGTTGTGTTTTTGCCCTCGCTGATCAAAAATGCTCATGTAATTTCCATTTAACCAGGGCTGGCCTATTTGCATGTATTCCCTGGGCGGTGGGAAGTCTTTGGAAGGGAAAGCGAAGTTGAAAACTTGGACATCTTCACCTCGTGAGGCCAGCGGTGGGAGCCCTTGACCTCTGAACGCACTGCCAGGGACAGCTGGTGCCTGGCCACGCTTATTTATTTATTTACCTCCCAACAAAAGACAGGTGGTCACACTTGAAAAGAAGCAATGCTGCCTAACAAACATGCATGCACACACATGCATATACACACATCACACCACACTACTGAAACAAGGGTGTGTGCAAAAAATGACCCATGCACTGTCAAGTCCCAGGCATGCTGTCACGTCTTTTTTTTTCTTACCCTAACAAACACGTCTTTTCTATACCTCCATCACCTCCTTATGAAACATCAAGGTTATAAATAGTGATATGCTGTATAGTATAGTTCACTACTGCATATTGCATCATTTTCTTCACCTCATATTCTCATACTAATAACATCAAGATTAGAAAAAACTGTGTATTTCAAAGCCTAACGTGTTAAGGAAATGACTAACAAATTGTTTTTAATCTAAAATCTAACTCCCATATATTCGTGTTTAACACCGACAAGAATTCAATTCAGTAGTCCAATCCTAATTCCAATGAATTTGGGACGTTGTGTAAAACATAAATAAAAACAATAATTTGCAAATCCTTGTCAACCCATATTCAGTTAAATACACAACAAACACAAGATATTTAATGTACAAAGCATAAACTGTATTGTTTTTTGCAAATATTCACTCATTTTGAATTTTGATCCCTGCAACACGTTCCAAAAAAGTTGGGACGAGGGCATGTTTACCACTTTGTTACATCATCATTTCTTTTAACAACACTTAATAAGTGTTTGGGAACCGAGGACACTAATTGGAATTGGTAAAGTGGAATTATTTTACTTTTTTGCGTGATGTACAACTTTAGTTGTCCGGGGTTTTTCACTTTATAATGTGCCTCACATTTTAAATGGTTAGACAGGTCTGGACTGCAGGCAGGCCAATCTAGTACCTGCACTATTTTACTATGAAGCCACACTTGGTATTGTCTTGTTGAGATATAAGGGATGTCCCTGAAAAAGATGTTGCTTTGATGGCAGCATATGTTGCTCCAAAACCTGTATGTATCTTTCGGCATTAATTGTACCTTAACAGATGTGCAAGTTACCCCTGCCATGGGCACTAACACACCTCCATACCATCAGAGATACTGCCTTTTAAACTCTGATAACAATCCAGACATTAAGTTTCCTCTTTTCCTCTTTGGCTCGGAGGAAACAATGTACATAATTTCCAAAAACAATTTGAAATGTGGACTCGTCAGACCACAGGACACTTTTCCACTTTGCGTCAGTCCATCTCAAATGAGCTCGAGCCCAGAAAATCCGGCAGCGTATCTGGCTGTTGTTGATATATGACTTTAATTTTTCATGGTAGAGTTTTAACTTGAACTTGTAGATGGAGTGATGAACTGTGTTCACTAACAATGGTTTTCTCAAGTGTTCCTGAGCCCATGTGGTAATATCCGTTACAGAATGATGCAGTGCCAGGGATGGAAGGTCTTGGTCATTTAATGTTGGTTTTCAGACTTTCCCCTGGTTCTATGAATCTTTTGATGATATTATGGACTGTAGATGATGAAATCCCTAAATTCCTTGTGACTGCACGATGAGAAATGTTGTTCTTAACCTGTTGACCTTTTTGCTCATGCAGTTGTTCACAAATCGAGCAGCTATTGTTTTCCTTGCTTTATGCATCAAACCACTTTTATCAAACCTTAATTCTCTAAACTGGAACACATCAAGAACAGTATGTAGTGTGCATAGCATAACATTATTCTGTTCAGGGGTCATAAGGGTTAGATGTATAGCCCAGACAACAGAGGACGCATAAGTGTGCCCTGAATGGGGCATCAGTCCCTTGCAGGGTCATGCAGTCTTCCCTCACTCATAGACAGCCGATCATGTCTGTACAGTAATGCTTTGTGAACTCTTTAGAAATGTCTATACGTCTAATTGTGGCGTAAGACTTTTTTTGTTGTATTGTATGTGTAACATTGGATCATTTGCCTAAATAAATAAATGACCAGTTATAACATTTTGTCTTATTTGTTTAATTATGGTCTCTTTATCTCCTTTTAGGGTCCAGCCAGAAAGCATAACCACCTTCTGCACCATTTTATAGTGTACCCCATTAAAAATGATAATCGTATACGACTATTCAAGATATTTTAAACACACAGGATAGGACAAGTAAGACATAACTTGAATCATGCTTTTGTTACTTTATATTTCTAAGAATTTGTAGCAGTATCCATTAATTTTTGTAAGGATTTTTTTTTCCTAAGAACAAACTTCACTTTATTTAACGGTCAGATTTTGCTCAATTTTAAGTGGAATGTTAAGCTAATGAATCCCATTCGATTCTCATAAACCGATTTCCAATCTATTCCAAGGGTGCCAATCAGTCTTTATCTGGAATGCCATTTGCTGAAATATCCAACTTAAACTTAAACTTAGTTGAGCTTAAATGAATATATTTGACATATGATAGCCTTGTGCTCTGACCTCGTGAGTACAGGAAATTGTTGAGGAGTGCCCTTGCTACAATGCACAGCTGTCACTTGTTCAAGTGACCCTTATTTATAGTACCTACATCACTAAAGCTGCCTCTCCCCTTTCCTCTGTCGCTCTGTGCACAGCTGGTCACTGCATGATTTACTAAGTAGATCCCAAGCCACACGCCAGGACATAAGTCCATCCAGTCAGTGGGGCAACCCTGGGCCTTAAGGGCTCCTTGGCATGTGGCGCAGAGTAAGAGGAGCCAAAGCAGGAGTAACAAGCTTGACATTTTTCAGTAAAACACCAGGACTGTGATGAAAGGCCCAACAGCTGCAGCAAAGACTCCAAAAAAGAAAGCAGCGACTCATCTACAAAATGGTCTACATGAAGTGGAGAATCAGCTTAATGGATATGGGTTAATTGCTTTCATTGTTATGCTCTAGAGTTTACTTTACGTTACACAAGCAAATATGCACAGACAAGAAGGGTTAGGATAAAACACCCACGCAGTGTCACCTAACACTTTGTTAACACATTTGAACTGCTTGAAACATGCATAACGCCCTTATCCAGAGCAACTTACTCATACAGTCTTACAATTTACGCAGCAAAGACCCAACTGTGGCAGCTTGGCAGAGGTGGGCTTTTTTTAACCCCGGACCAATAGGTCCAGTGCTTTAGCCGGTAGGCCACCACAGTCCCAGCTAGACACCAACTCTCCCACAACC
>JAVSBV010000147.1:2786683-2798563 GCA_033117975.1 Parotocinclus spilosoma | reverse complement strand
GTTTAATAAACATTTAATATGTTACATAGCACGTCCCGTCTTGTAACATAGGGCATGTTCGTTTAATCGGACCAACCAGTATTTAGGGCTAAAACGATCGCGTCCCGATTCGACTGTTTCAATATCCAACATTTGGAGGCAAAAATTTTAGAAAGCAGCGACAGCGTTACATCAAAAAAGCGCAAACGTGAGTGAATCATAAAGGTAAAATCCGCGCTGGCTTTTTCACCATGAAACAATGTGAGTTAATTGCACTTGACAGAAACATTACCTTGTGATTCTATAATGTAATTGTGTATTTGTGGATATTAAATCTCTGCACGTCGACTCAGGTTTTTTTCTTCTTCCTTTTTTCAGGCAGGCAGACTGAAAGCACACACCTCAACGCTGACTAATTTGAGCTTTCCTCATAACATGATTGCTCGAGCGCCGGCAACGATTAAACTAATCTGCTGCCATAACGTCATCTGTTAGGTACCGATGATTCATGCGCAGACGTTATTACGGCCAGGAAAAAAAAAGAAGAAGCATTGTGCAAATCTATTTTCACACCCCAAAAAAAAAACAGAACTCTAAGGAATACCTGGATGGTACGCCATCATGGCCAAATGAAGGAGCTCCAGATCCGGTGGTGAAGAGTCGAATGACGCCAAAATCCTTTTTATTCACCTGTACTTTTTGGACAGTTTTGCTCTTCGTGCTGGCATGCGTGTGAAGATGCGTTTCAGCAGTTAATGTTCCGGAGTCGGTTATTTATCTGTGGAGAAACCAAGCAAGCCTTTCCTCTCCACCACGGAGGCACCGGAGTTCCTCCAGCCAGCGATTCCCCTTTTGATTTTGGACTAAACGAATCAGTTTGGCTTAGGTGCATGAGACGGATGTGATGTGCTACCTGACTCGACTTCTAAAAGGAAAGCTTAGCAACTTTGGACTGGATATTGATTGGTGCTTGGAAAGCTACATTTACTCCGGGGCTCACTGTCACCCTGAGGCTTTTGTTCTGGAGGTGCTAATTTCCCTCAATGCCCCCATATCAATCCTGTGAACCACTGTGGCCTAAAAACCAGTTATTGCACAGAGTAATCCGCCAGCACACAACTAGGGGTGTAACGATACTTTCTGCCTACGATTCGATTTATTTTATTTATGCAGTGTAGACGACGCAAAACGATAATTTTAAACAAAACAAATTTTTAAAAAAACACTAATCCCCTGCATTTCAAAGAAATTCATACAAAAATAGAATGTCTATAAATATAATGTCTTAAATAACGTGCAAAGTGTTAAATAAAGTGTAATATTTTTTCATTTCTGAATAGTAATTAGGAGTTTTAAACAGTTTTAAACTCGTGTTTTAAACCCAACTTTTAATTAACTTTAATTAGTGCACTGGAACTTGAGAACTGGAAAGCTCTACACTAAACAAAACAAAAATCCGACCTCAAACATGGGCACCCTGAATAAAACACTCAGTGGTGCGATCTTCCAAAGACGACGCCCATAATCCAGTCCAGTCGCTGTTACTATTGCACCAGCTAGGGTATGATCATAGACTTATTATGCATATAATATTATTTTCTTACATTAGTATTACATTATGTATATGTCTATCAGTCTATAGGTGAGATTTCAGACACTCCCTCAGTCTCTGTCCCAGCAATAAGACGTACTGAAACTGCGTTCACCTCAACAAAGTTCCACTTTATTGCCACTTATTTCACGTCTTCATCGATTATTATTACTGTATTAAGTTCTTCCTTAATATAAGATTGTAAAGCTGCTTTGGGACAATGCAGTACTGTAAAAAGCGCTATAGAAATCAATTTGAATTGTATTGAATTGAAATTTCTATAACGCTTTTTACAACGGAGCATTGTCTCAAAGCAGCTTTACAATCTTATATTATCGAAAAAGGCCAATCCCAAGTTGCCAAGGGCAACAGTGCAACAGTGGAAAAGCCTAGGGCAACAGTGGAAAGAAAAAACTCCCTGAAAGTAGAATGAAGAAACCTTGGAAGGACCAAGACTCATTGCCCCGCGATGCGTCGTTTCACCCCTAATGCATCGCACTGCGTGACGATTAACTATAGACGTGATTTAAACCGTATCGTTTCCCTGAACTGACAAACAGAGTGAAGACAACAGACAGAGCAGATGGACTTGAGCTAAATTAGGAAGAGTAATTATGGACTGGCAATCTGGTTCTAAAACTGGTTGTTAAAAACCCCTCTTGCATCACAGACCCAGATCCTGTCAGCCAGATCGATCAGATTGGGAGAGTTATGCAATTGGGTGCAGACGTAAATCAGATATCGGGGCTTTTATCTCCCCGGATCTCCCTCGGTGCACGCCTCCAACACCTGTTGAGTGGCAGACGGCGCAGTAATGGAATAATTAAAGAAAGATAAATGATTTAGTGCGATAGAGTTTGCAATAAGCAGTGGGGGGAGTATAAAATCTCGGTGCGTCCGCATATCCATGATAGCAGCAGATACCTTCGTGGGCCTAGATGCAATTTTCCTGCTCGGTGAGTCTGATTAGGAGTGATCGCGCTTCGAAGGAAAACAGTAGAGGGCAAAAGCAAGAGGCAAGTACCTGCAGCGAAATCAATAACTAATTTCGGCTAGTCCTTATGTTTCGTCACATCTTGCTCCTTCCCGTCGTTTTTGTCCCAGACCTAATATGAATCAAAATTGAACATAAAATGATGAGTTATCCCTGAAATGTTAATCAAGCTGTGCGAGCCATGTGATGCATTCGATCTCTGGAATTACGGTCTTTGAAAACTAAGCTGATTCGTTCGCTGACATAGAGTAACGTGCCAAAAGTCTTAGGCCATCGTAAACTACATTTAGTATCAGTGGTTCAGACGTGGACTGTTAATAGACTCTGCGCTCTTAGCAATAACTAACCACATATTCTGTTTTCTCTCCGAGCTCATGTTCCGGTACCAGTTACAGCTCACATACTAAGATGTTCCTACACCCAGGTCTATCATCAGCTCCAGCCTGGCTGTAACTCTCTCTCTCTCCTACGGTCGACCATGTCCTTCCCTTTATGACCACAGTGTACCCATTTTCTACGTCCCAGCATCATCTCAAACTGGTTTCTATACAGAACATGTCAACGAGTTCAGGGTACTCAAAGGCCTCCACAGTCACCAGATCTCAATCCAGTAGTAATAACTATTGTGATGTGGAAGTACATGTGATTTGCAGCATGACAGCCAACAAATATGTACCTATCATGTCAATAGGGACCAAAATCTTTCCCAAATTTTTCCAGTACTTTGCTTAATCTATGCCACAAAGACTGAAGACACATCTGAAGCCCAAAGGGGGTCCAACTATGTACTTGCAAGGGGTACCTAATAAAGTGGCAGGTGATTGTATATATGTGAACATTTTGAAATCTCTTTAAAAAGAACTTTGTAAATGCTCAATCTAACCCTGAGATGCATAAACTCACACTAGTATGATGATTTTAGCAATCACTGCAACAGACAGAGAGGATGAGAGGTCACTGATGCACTGATTGGCTTCCGGCCATGAGTGAATATGAAAATCAGATTCAACCTTAAACTGATTTTGGCTGTTATCAGATATATGGGAATGTTACTCAATTTTCATATGAACCAGAACCTGGCACAGATTCATTTTCAAACCTGCTCAATTCAGTTTGGAGATACAGGGAGCCAGGGCCTAACAGTAGCACAGGGTGCACGGTGCAAACCAATGCACCATCCCTTCGCAGAGCACATGCATGCGCACAGACCACCAAGCGAGCTAACACATGTCTTGGGAATGTGTTGGGAAAGCCATGCATACACAGACAATATTCAAGCTCCACCCCCAAGCGGAGTCCAAGTCAGAAATCATTTGACGTGTGAGGTAACAGCCTTAACCACTGCAAAGGCCTTACATGTGCCACCCAAATGCAAAATATATATATTTATATATTAGTGTTGTTCTTGTTTGGCTCCTCAGCTTGCTATCTGAATCCTTAATATGTTAAATATAAAAGAATACCATAACATTTTGGTCTAGTAAGCATGTGTATAAGGCTAACCCTGACTTGGCCAGTCTGCACTCACATTCTAAAACCAAATTGTTGTCTGAGTCCCAGAGCCTAAAGTTATCTTCAGTCCACGTGATGGTCATTAGAGCAGTGTTGCCCTTTAGTCCTTCATGGGACAGCTGTTCCAGTAGGGTAATTCCCTCAGACAGTGACAAGGGAAGGTCAGGAGATTTTTTCTATATCTACAGTCCATGGATATGCAAAAATTTCCCAAATTTCTAACAGTTTTAACTGAAAAATATATGCACTTATTATGATTTATCTCCACCATATCTGGTTGCATAGTTGCACAGTGGAGCAGTGGTGGTGCCACTTTCCTTCATGTTGTTCTCTCTGTATCTGTGTATTTTTCATCCCACATTTCATTTCAAGACATATGTAAGTGTCTGTAAAGTGTCCCATTGTAAGTGAGTGTGTGTTTGGATGTGCCCAGAAATAGACTGGCACTGTCTAGGGTTGGTTCCTGCCTTAAACCTTGTGCTGCCACTTATTCCCTATTCATCTGTCACCTTGACCCTCATCTGTCCGTCTTGTATGTCTGTGTATAATAATAGCATGGATGATAGAGTTGAAAGAAAAAGTTTGTAAGCACATAATTTCCACATTATTTGTGGTCTGGTCTACCCTAAGTAACAACACACATACGAAACTAACAGCAAACAACTGTACATTTCACATCATAATCGATTAATTAATCAATCACTTCCGGGCAAATTTTACTCTATGTACTCTTTAGGTTTAAGTTATTGCACTAAATTGCCCCAGCTTGAGTGTGTTTGAAGCCTGGAGAGGGATGAGCTCCACCAGGATACTACTGCCCAAGACAAGTTAGAAAGTAAAGCCCCCATAATCAATACAGGTTGATATGCACTGAATAATAAAAAAAACCTGAAGACTCAGATAAAGATTTGTAAAGATTCATGATGTCTGATCAGAAATGCCACTACTGCTAAAGGAGACGCTACCAATTATTATATCCAAGACTTTGCATATATCTACCAGATTGGATTGTGAATAATGAAGCAGTGTGTAAAATAAAAATATAACAAGTACACACGAGCAATAACAAGAAAAATAATAAATAGAAACGTTAAGCGTTATACCAAAATTTGGTATGCAGTTATTTCTGCGTTAGTCTCAGGTACATATGTAAATGGTCTGATTAGCCACAAGAGGGAAAAAGTAATTCCCCCGCTGCCCTATAAAAAGGCTCTTAGAGACAATTTTTTGGATAGTGTACCTCTTATTGAGAGCTTATTGACTGCTAAACATGCCTCTGTGACAGTCACTGAAAGTCATTTTACCCAGTTGGCAGACTTTGAGAGAGGTAGATGTTCTGAACGAAAAACCTGGACTGCTAAGGGCTAGAATCGCATGGTCTTTGGTGAGGAATCCAGGTTCTGTTTGGGAACCTGAATGTTGGGTTTGAGTATGAAGGCCTGGTGGTGGGTACTTTAATTCTTCCTTAACTGTGGAGAAACACAATGCCCCAACTGCTGGTGTGATGATCTAAGAAGCCATTGCATAAGACATTTGGTCACCCCTAGTAGAGATAAAATGGACACTAACTGATGAGATCATGTATTGCCTCTAATGACAGGGTTTACAACTAGCATTTTTTAGCAGTATAATACTCATACACACACAACAAGGATTTCCCAGCAATGTCTCTGCCAGACAGCAACACTTCCTTGGACTGCCCGGTTGTCAATTTTTTCACCAGCTGGGGGTGCAGTTTTCCCCAATAAACGCATATGCTTATATTGAAATTGCTTAAACATATCATCATTAGTGTCATCATTAACATCGTCATTAGTAACATCAAAGTTTCAATTAATCCCAACAACTCCTCACTTCTTGATACGTAATTTTTTTTGCAACTGTTACGATTCAGTCTAAGCACATTTTTGGCTGCCTGCCCTTTGTCTAACAATGATGCAAACAAGAGCTCTTACATTAAGTTGTTCTGTTGGGAAGGCACCAATTCCCACTCTAGTGGTGTAGGCTTTTGATACTCCATACACATCTCCAATGTTGGCTGGGGGGATTCCAAGACCGGTGCACACACCACCAACGGTGCAGTTAGATGATGTCACAAACGGATACGTTCCTAGACATAGCACAGACATTGTAGCTTTAATAATGCTTTACCTTATATGGTTGTACATATAGCAGTCTCTGGGATGTGCATTACCAAAGTCAATGTCTAGGAGGGCAGCATTTGCTCCCTCCACAAGGATTTTCTTTTGGGGTCCATGAATAGCATCATACATAAAATATATGCCATCTCTCACCATGGGTCTTATTCTCTCCGCATAATCCTGCAAATGGTTGGGTCTGAGTTACAAAATGCTTTATGCATTCATGAGAGAATGAAAGCTGTGCCATGATTTTACTAACTTTCAGTTTTTTTAGTTCCCCCTCAGCATCCACCTTAAGAGCCGGGTACATGGACTGGTACTGCAATGCCAGGTTTTTGAATCTAAAAAAGAAATCATAGACCAGTTCAGGAGCAGTTTAAGTTGTGACCTGATCTAAAGCCTGGGTTATGCTTCCTAAGAAGAACTGGAAAGAGCTCCTGTGTTTGTGGTTTAAAAGAACAGCTCTTTTAGCTGTCCTTCAAGCATGTGGCAAGTGGTAGGTGGGCAGCAGTAATGGGTTAGAGAAACATTTTATGATAATTTCTAAAATATATAATAATGCAAAAAGATAAATGCAACCTTTTTCAATGTCACATTTTAAGAGCCTCTACTCTGTCAAACATGTTAAACATGTTGTGAGTTTACTTGGTGGAAAACTCTTTGAAATCTGCCAGCAGGTCACAGACGCGGAGTCCAGTTCGAGACGCCTTGCATGAGTACGTGGGTCCAATGCCTTTCTTGGTTGTTCCTATGCTGTATTAAAAGATCACGTGAGCACATGAATGAACATGGGAATTTCCATTCCTGACATCTGTTTCGTCGTTGAATGAAACCTTAATGAAAGACCTTACTTCTTGCCTTCCTGTGCTTGCCTCTGGACTTCTTGCAACCCATCCACAGCCTGGTGAAAATCAAAAACTAACAAAAAACACAAATAACACATTTACCACCTTTTTATTGCAATGATACACAATTAACAGAAATTCTAGCATTTCAGTAAAATGTCTAACATGCTTTTTTAACATTCCCCTGTTGGAATAAAAAGGAGGTTTTTTTTATTGCCTTTACAGATCATATGAATCCTTCTAAAACAACTTAAAACAGATAAAACCTACCTATGTGAGCTCTATCAGAGATGACTAGTCTTTTCTCCCATCCTTTCATGCCTAGAAGTAAAAGAAAATAGTCATCAGTACATTATTTTGATTTGAGCTCAAATAATTTATAACATATTCATTCAATTCATTTGACCATGAATCTACCGATGACTATTAGGGGCATGAGTGTAGGACATCAAATGAAAAACATCCTACAAAAAGTTACCACCATGTGACTCTGCTGTGCCTTTTCCTGCTTTAACATGGATCCAGTCAAACACACCTGTTCCACAGATGCCTCTCAGAGCAGGACTGGTTAGACATAGCAGATGCTTGTGCCAGAGAACAAAATCTGCTCTGCATTCATGTTGTTAGGCAAAACCCACCACATAAAGTCAAACTGTACCTTTCTTCTCATTTTTGTCAATCTCTTCAAAAAGGCCAGGAAGATGAATGACGACTCCATTACCTGTGAGTAAACAGACGAATAAGTACTTATCCAAGAGTTTTCTCATGGATGCTCAAATTACTCTTTATTACTTCTTCACAATCCAGCTGTCTCTCATTGAGTATTTTTGTGAAACTTACAGTCAATTACGATGCAGTTAAAATCCGTACTGCCTGTGACAGTGATAAGACTGATAAGATAATCAAACCTTAACCCTTGTAATAACACTGAATACTTACACTACTACATTTTAATGTATAACATCCAAAAATACCTTCTATTTGTGAGGTCCATAAATATTGTACATTCATCATATAATTCATAAATCATTTATTGATACAATATACTAACATGTATCAAACAGAGTTAATAAAGAGCTGCTTACCAATAAGTGATATGCATTTAGTGTTAATGATGCCACTAGGAAGAAGATGAAAATCATACTCTGTCCCATCGACCACTACTGTGTGACCAGCATTGTTCCCTCCCTGCAAAGTCACAGAAATAAAAATAAAATGGATACAAGTATAGGTCAGACCCACTTGATTTAGCTATTAAAAAACTGGGTCAGTCTGCAGTGTCAGGGGACACTTTAACGTTCGCATTACGTTCTGTCAAAGAGGATGTTGACATAAAAGGACATTAAACGGACATTACCACACACAGTACACATAGTAGTTTAAAAAACTTTGCACAGATTGCTTTATTATCAACATTCTAATAATTAAAACCCAATATGAAAACATTTAGTACAGTACTCTACTGTACCAAAGAGCCATTATTATCTTTGTAAGTTTTATAAAACTTGAAACACAGAGGAGGAAAACAAACAAAGAAAAAGGAACGAACCATGTTTTAAATAAATGATATACCCGCAATTCTCTTTTCTGTCAGCAGGTGTCATGAGTGCGAGTTCATACATGTTTTCTGTTATTCAGACTCGAATTAGATATGTTTTTATTTGCTATTATAATTCGACCTCAGAGTTAAAGCAAACAGACGTCACACAGCACACCTCCTTCTGAAAAACTGTTTAAAAACAGAGTTCCTGTTTTTATCTCCTATGTGAACATTTCTCTCTCCTTCCTCTATATGCACAATTACAAACACACATCGATCTTCATACGTTTCTGTCCTTCATCGATGTGATCCATGAAGTATTTGGGCAGGATAATGGAGTAGTTTGCCATTGCTTTCTCCACCCCTCCCCATTTCTCTGGGCTTGGGACCGGCGTGCAGCTGTTTCCAGTTACACGGCTGGGGTGTTTTGCATACGCAAGTCAATGACAATTTGGAGACGCCAATCAGCCTAACAAGCATGTATATGCTGTTAGGCTATATGTATATGCTGTATATATATATATATACACTTGGCCTTGGCCTTGGAAGTCTTGAGTCATGCTCAGTGGGACAGACTGTTACCAAAGCTTTCAGGCCCCACCAACCAGAACACCAAACCCTGAACAGAACAGGGGGGCTATTTTGAACAGCACTGAGCAGGGAGACTCACCTGCCATCTGAGCTAAGTCTGTGACTTGGCCTTCTCACATGTCAGAGTGAGCCTCAGAATATGAGACTGAGCCTTAGTTATGAATGATGGGGCCCAGTCCTGGGACTGACATTTACTGTGGGTACGCACGAGATATTTTCAGTCTGAAGTTTCTGAACGAGAAGGCAGTACTTTAGGAGTGCAGCAAAAACAAATGAAATAAAAACCTTCCTTAATATTCACCCATAACAGGTATGAAAGCGGTTAAACAATTAGATATAGTTCATTTGGTTGCTAATTGTAGGCCATTTGTAATACTTTGAAGCAAACGACACGGTAAAAACAGCAAATACTCAGACACAGTATAAGACTTAAAGATAACAACTTCTGTCCTAACAGGGCAAAAGTCCACACATGTCACACCTCTGTCAACAACCGACTGTTATTTTCAATATGTCTACTTCTACTTGTAAATGTGTTACATTGGGGTTGTGCCGTATAAAATACTGTGCAAAACAAGTGTCCAAACATTTGTCCGATTCACTTATGAACTCAACTGACGCTACTTTTGTTTGATTTATGATATAAAATGTACGAACTCACTTGACATCTGCAGACGATGTCAGACTCGGTGGCCAGCAAATCCACCACTTTCCCCTTGCCTTCGTCTCCCCATTGCGCTCCGAGAACCACCGTCACTTTATTACCCGCCTCTGCTCGGGGCCTTTTCACTCCTGTTGACGGGTTTGCAGGATTGTGATGATCGTTTGCTGAGCGACTCGACGACATCCTGCACTCCAAAGCCCGAGCACCACTACTGACAGGACACTACACTGAGAACACGCCCCTACTGAAAGGGCACCGCTACTGACAGCGCCCTCCCGCTTCAAGTCAACCAGTGCTTGTTCCACCCAGTCAGCGCAGGGTGGCGCTACACACTCGTGCAGTATTCGATTTCATACCCAAATATATCCAAACTTAACGTGACCTAATGCCAGACTTTTTTAATGGCTTGTTCCTCGGATGTCCCTACTTAAAAAAAATCTACTGAGGAGGGAGGAAAAAAAATATTTCTTTTTTAGCAGTTTTCAATTTCTCGAGGAAATCAATCAATACAAGGAAGAAGGAAGCAATAAAAATGTTTTTATTTAAAAATAACATTTATTTAATCTACAATTAAATTAAGGTTAATCTGGAAAAAATGTGATGTACAGAACAATACCGTTGGCTCTCCACCAGAGGACAGAAAAAGCTAAAAAAAAAAATAAAATCATAATACCAATAAAAAAATATATATATTTTTTTAAATTCTTCAAATATGATCATCGGTGAATCTGTGAAACAAGCAATAATAAAAAAAAAAAAGTCTGGCCTAACGTGAAAGCAACAAGATTGCGTTAAGAGTAGTGGCTAAGGTACTGGACTCTGGACATGATGGTATGACCAGGGTTCAAATCCCACCTCTGCCAAGCTGCCAAAGTTGGGTCCTCAAGCAAGGCCCTTAATCCACCATCGCTTGAATTGTAAGACTATCAGCTGTAATAAAAAGTCGTCACTCTGGATAAGGGTGTCCACTAAATAACGTAACTGTAAAACTATAACAGGAGAAAACCCATGCAGACAAGAGAGCAAGTAAACTCCACACAGCCCAGCTCTGGAGATCTCTGTACAGCCATTGACCCTCAGGTCTTCAACCCTGTTTTGCCAGGCTTGTGTATTAGACTGCCGTGTCTTCAAAGCACCCCAAAATCTGCTATAAATCAAATCCTATACAGCAGCACAGGGTGTATGCAAACCTGGACACATTTAATAAAACCAGCTTAACTAAAGTCAGTTGTCAAGACGTTTTAAGGTGGTGAGGGTGATAGACTGATGCCAACTGAATGTAAAGTATAAAGGCTCCACGCCAGTATTAATACTGGAGGCACATCTCGCGGCCTGTATGGAGGTTACATGTGCTTCCCATGTCTTCCATTCAAAAGGAGGTCAGACTAAATACTTGGGACTGTAGACCACAGAAGCTGTTTTTACCCTACATAATACTGTATATAACATCCCAACAGACTATTTCTAATAATGGTATATCTAATTTAACGGTGGCCTAAGACTTTTGCTCAGCACACATAATTGCACAGATCAAATCAATTTTGGAGTAAAAGGTGTTTAATGAATGCACACAAATACAAAATAGACTGTTAAAAAACCTGTAATGAAAGCTAAATTCTGTGAGCAGCATTGCAGTTGCAATGTTGATTAAATTTGTATTTCATCGCCATGACAAACACTAGTTGTGCTTTGAGTCATCATTGCACTTCTGCATTTACATTACATCTGAAAGCATACAAGCATTCGGTTGGTTGCAAAATTGTCCGTCTTCCGGAAATAACGAAACAAATAATCTTAAAATCCAGGGACCTTCTTAGGACGACTCTTTTTAGTTTCTGAGAATGGATCCAGAAAAGGAGTTTTTTACACCAAATACAGCATACTAATCATCTATTTACTGGATTTACTTTCGTAACTGTTTTGCAGCAGATGCTCAAGAACTAAACGTATTGTCCTCATACATGTCATAATCATACATTTTAATAAGAAGCTGCTCATAAATAGAACAATTACATCAATACAA
>JAVSBV010000147.1:2753700-2768710 GCA_033117975.1 Parotocinclus spilosoma | reverse complement strand
CTTTGTACTGTATATTAGCCATTGCACATTGTATCATATCTCTTCCACTTCGTCCAACACTTATTGCACCTTATGTAAATTATTAATGTAAATAATTACTGTATCTTGCACTTCTGGTTAGATGCTAACTGCATTTTATTGGCTGTGTACCTGTACTCTGCACAATGACAATAAAGTTGAATCTAATCTAATCTAATCTAATATCATAGCATATAATAATAATAGCAATATAATAGCATGTAGGCTAAACAGTACTTTGTGAGTTTAAATACTAAGTAAGTTATGAAAGGTTTGGGGAAACGCTGGTAATTTTAGAAATGTTTTTAAGTATGAGGTTGCAAACACTTTTGTATACCCACCCTAGTTTAATGCAGTGTCTAGTGGCTAAAAAAACTTTGTCCCCTGGCTCACGCATATGTGGCTGAATTGTACGTATGCATCCTCTTGCTTGTATAATGACTAATCACTGCCTTGTTCTATGTAGCTGTTTATGCTGCTCCACAGCTACTCTACATTCAGTCTGTATGCTACCTCACTGTATATAGGCACAGTCATTGTATTTAGTAATGGCACAGTTGTGAGGCAGCTACCACTATGAAGGCATCTTGGTTGTTCATGTATGGTATATCCATCAAGCCTTTTTTATGAGAATTTTGTAAACCCAAATGGAAAAGTCAGACATCTGAGGGGAACAGTTTTCCAAATATCACATGAAAAGCTTTTATGCTTGGATGAAATAGAAAAATTGGACTATTGATAAAAGATAGCATGGAAAACAAGAGATGGATGCAAATTTATATAAAGGGTGAAGTATGAAACATCTGCTTTCCTATACACAGTACAAGGGGTTAGCTGGCACAATGCATGCTGCTTATGAAAAACACCTATGCAGAATGGATATGGAAGTATTACTCATAATATCATGTTAAATCATTTCTAGTATTTGAAAGCGTGCTGTTTTCTTACCAACATCTGCAACAAAGCTGTGTTAAGGGTCTTTTTTTGTTTTGTTCATCTGTGGTCCCTTAGCAGGGTCTTCTCAGATACATATTTCTCAATATTACAGTAAGGCATTATGTAACGTCTTTCATAAAACAATATATCATAAAAAAACATGAAGCTTTCACTAATAAAAACACCATTGACATTATAGAGCAATGTAGATTGTAGACAATTAAGAATTACATTGTTAAACTGAGCATTTTCATTCACAGTTCAATGAAGGAAGGCAAATATGTCTGCAGAATATAAAACATAATAAAAAAAGGAAAAGTGTTTATTGACCAATCAGAAATATCTTTTTGTAAATTAAGAAATTCTATGTAGTTCTATTGAAGTTTAATACAATGTGTATTTGAGTAAAGAGTAGCTGAAAACATAACTCCCTGAAGTCATTTCCATGTTGCTGAAATGAATTGGGCTTACATGATGTGTTGGACAGATTCTGACTGATATGTGTGGAGCTGATAAAAAACAAATAAAAACACAACTTATGTAACAGATGGTATGTTTACAAAAAGAAACCCAATGTAGAGCAAGAATAGGAATTCAGAGGTAAACATTCCTCTGTCCCAGTGCTTTTACTTAGTGCAATAAAAACAGGCAAGAAGTAAATTTTTATAGTGTATGCACTTCAAATTATGTTTTTGTCCTTTTTTCTACAACTTTAAGGTTGATATTCACATTGTTGAATTCTGTCTGAATGTCCCCAAGAAACAAGTTTATAAAATACTTCTGTATAAAATTACAGAAGTTCATTTCTTCTTGAAAGAAAACAACACCACCAAAAGGCTCAGTCGTTCACAAGCAAGGCTGGGGCGAGGTTCACCACTCTGTAAACAATTGCATGAGCAAAAAGTCCAACAGTTTAAGAACCATTGTCAGTGAACACAGTTTGTCGCTCCATCTAAGTAACAGCCATATATCAACAACACCCAGAAACACCGCCGGCTTCTCTGGTCCCAAGCTGAAATAAGATGGACTGACGCAAAGTTCAAAAGTTTCCCGTGGTCTGACAAGCCCACATTTCAAAATGTTTTTGGAAATCATGAATGTCATGTTCTCCAGGCAAAAGAGGAAAAGGACTGTCCGCAAAGCTCAAAAGTCAGCATCTCTGATGGTATGGAGGAGTGCCCCCAGACAGTTGAGAAACTGAAGTTGTACATCAGGTAAAAATGAGAAATAATTCCACCTACAAAACTATTACAGCAGAACAATGTGTTATATAGATAATTCCCAAGGCTTATCTAGTGTTGTTGAAAGAAAAGGTGATATAGCACAGTGGTAAATATGCCCCCATCCCAACTGTTGTTGGGTTGCAGGTATCAAATTCAAAATGAGTGAATATTTGACATTAATATTAAATGTATTAAACATTAAGTATCTTGTCGTGTATGTATTGTAGTCAGTTGAATATACAGGGGTTAGACAATGAAACTGAAACACCTGTCATTTTAGAGTGGGAGGTTTGTGATGTATCAAGAGCCACGGTATCCAGGGTAATGTCAGCGTACCACCAAGAAGGACGAACCACATCCAACAGGATTAACTGTGGATGCAAGAGGAAGTTGTCTGAAATGGATGTTCGGGTGCTAACCCGGATTGTATCCAAAAAACATAAAACCACGGCTGCCCAAATCATGGCAGAATTAAATGTGCACCTCAACTCTCCTGTTTCCACAAGAACTGTCTGTCGCGATCCACAGGGTCAATATACATGACCGGGGCTGCTATAGCCAAACCTTTGTCTAAAACCAGGTGTTTCAGTTTCATTGTCCAACCCCTGTAGGTTAAAAAGGAAATCGTATCATCGTATTCTGTTTTCATTTATGTTTAACACAACGTCAAAACTTCATTGGAATTGGGGTTGTACATTGCTATATTACAAGTACATTTGTAGCTAGTAAGTTTAGGTTCCTTAAAGAAGCCTGTGTCCATAAAAAAGTGTGCCCCTGACAATACAAAAGTCCTGGAAGCATTACTAAAGCGCTATACAGCTGGTGGAAAAGTGAGTGGAAAAGAGAGGGGTAAAATGTTAAGAATTACTGTGGTATAACTCTCATTTCCTGGGCTGTCATCATTATATCATCCTTAGTCATGTGAGGAATGCCTTCATATACTGAACATGAGGCCAGAGTGTTAATTATGGGTGCATTTTCAAACTCATCATCCTTATCCACCAAACATTGTTGACTGTCAGCTGAATGATCTATAGGTGCCACTCACACTATTTGACTGTAAAGTTAAATGCATGGTGGTACCTTTTCTTAGCCTGGAGGTAATTACGTAAGAGGTTTAAGATGCTTTTTCATACACGCCAATGGTGCATGGTGAAGGGCTATTCCACAACAGAAATATCGCTCTCACATGTACAGTAAGTGGAATTGCAGGTGGAAACTGGGGTGAAACTAGTAGATTCCTTGGTTCCCTAATTGACTCTACCACTGCCAATGATTATGAAATGAGGCAGTGAATTTAGATCTCATTTTAAATCTCAACTGTTCTTGATGAGAACATCTGGCATTTTTTTTGCATTTGTGCATGTGTTCTGTGAGACATGGACAGCCACTCAGGCCTTAAACAGGACACTCAACAGTTTTGACACATGCTGCCTCAGAAAAAAATACTCCAATGTCCATTATATTATTTGTAAGGAATGAAGAGATCTGGGACAGGTCTGAGAGCATTCCAGTTTTTGACAACATAAGGGAACACATACTTGGGCACATAGTGAGGAGCAGCTTTAAGGAGGCTTATTCAAGGGAACTTACAGCTGCAAAGGACAATGCTCCCTCTGGATAAAAAAGGTCAAGGAGTTATTCACTAGCCATCTGGATATGGTCTGTGGAGAAGGAAACCGGAACTGTTAAATTATGGGGGCCACACAGCATCGAGGAAGCCGAGCAGTCGTGCACAATTATAGATTAACTTTTACTATCTAGAGCTAATAGTACCACTTTGTAGCATTTTATTTATTTATTTAATAATAGGACTTTGGTGGCCTAGTGGTTAAGGTACTGGACCATGGAACAGAATGTCCAAGGTTCAAATTCTACCTCTGCCAAACTGCTACTGTTGGGTTCTTGCGCAAGACCTTTAGACATAATTGCTTGGATTGTACTGTACAGGGTAGGTCAAAATACACAGGACACCCTTTTATTTCAGAAACAAAAGGCTAACTGACATATCTGAATACCCCATGGCCTGCATGTGACATGCTGCAGCCAGTCATCCCTTGTATGGATTCTTCATACCAATATGTGGAACCCCTTCAAAATCAAGCTGCAACAGAAACTGTCAGAGTATATATGAGTTCAGCACCTGGGTGTTAGACCAACATCATTCACACAAAGCATTCTGTTCAGTGAGGAGGCTAATTTTAATGTCAGTGATGAGTGGTCAACCGCTAGAACGTGAGGTACTGGAATGAAGACAGCCCTTACCGGACAGCAGACACTAAAGTCGTAGGTGATGTGAAGGTTTTGGCGTAGTGTGGAATGTGGGGTGTGGGTAATCAAACCCATTTTCATCGACCAGTCCCTAAATGTTCAGCATTACCTGACAATGCTGCAGGAAACAGTGTTCGCATCCATTCTGACTGAAGATGGCAGTTTTTTTTATTACCAACATGATGAGAAATGTTTCTCCACAAACAAATTATGTATGCTAAGAAAATCCACAACTAACATCACCTTAAGCAATGCATTGTGCATGCTTTGTATTGTGTGTGACAGCATTTTTCCAGAGATTCTCCTGTGGGTTCATGACGAATGGATCCTGCACCTTCAGTTCCGTGTTCAGCACCAGGGACAGCAAATTTAACAGGTCAAATAGCTGTGCATAACAGGAAAACCTCCCAGTTGTTATTGCAACTTTCTGTTTTGATACGTTTTGAACCACAATCGATACTGCAAATCTGATTGTGAAAATCAATTTCTTTTTGATATGCTATATGACCACCTTTCCATTAAAAAAACTTGCCCTTGATCCAGTATGGCAGCTTTCAAGATGGCAGCCATGTTCCAGACATATCCTACAAGAGAGGCCCCCTCATCCATTACTTGCTGGGGTATTCAGATATGTAATTTTCCCTTTTGTTTATGAAATAAAAGGGTGCTCTATATCTTTTTCCTTACCCCACTTTGATTGTTACTGTAGCATCCTGTATTTATATTATTTTAAGATTTTCCACCTGCTCATCAACATCATTTTGGTGCTTATAAGAAGTGCAACTCTAGTCAAAGGTTGCTCAGCATTCAGTCTGCTCACGCTAATGCTGCATGTTTATAATAAAACTGTGTCTTTAGTAAAACATTCAGCACTAGAGGCTGAACATTTAAGTCTGTACTACAACAGCTAATGCATCTGGCATTTCAGTATATAGATTAACTAATTTAATAACTTTAATAATTAGGATAATAACCTTATTGTTACCTGAATGGACATCACACTGTACATACCTGTAATCTATCAGCAATCACATCTAGTCAAATTTGTGTCAAACGAGTGTTTTTTAACAAGCTTTTTTTTTTTTAAGAAAAAATCCAAATTGGGTTGCATTTCAGGTCAACTAATTTTATCCAAGTGTAATATAATAAATGTAGACAACTCAGTTGCATACTTCTTATTTCTAGAAGTGACTAGAACAAATACGATCATTTAATGCAGTGACATGAAGCTCTTTGTATCATTTGCATCTGTACTGAATGTAGTTTGATATGTAGTACAGTACAGGATATCCAACAACAATACAGATACAGCTAATATTGTTAGGGAATTTCAGAGGAACTAATTTTAAAACATGATACATTGATTAAAATGTTGAATTTGGATTAAAACATGTTGCATGGCCCTACTGTATTTTACATGTTTATGTTACAGGCATGCTAAAATATTTGGTAACCGATAGCTCTAATAAATGTAAAAAGCCTTTAATCGAGTTCTTATGTTTTAGAATACTCACATTGGGAATTATCTAGACAAGTTTAGGCAAGATATTTGATCTCGCAGACAAACACCAACACTGAATAGCAGTCCAATTCAAAGTTTGTTTAACAATGAATCTTTCTTGCAAATTTTACAGAATAATATACATGTGCTCATAATACTACCACATCAAAATCAACAACCATTCAATTCTTTTTGAATGCATTTGTTTGTATTTATTGCAGATTTGTTTACCTTTTCTTTTTATCCCTGGTTAGTTTGCCAGCATGACTTCAAAGTGCTGAAACTGGCCATGGTTTGTACACAGAATCCCTGTTGTGTGCTATTGGCAAGCCCCCATTCTTAATGGCTGCCATTCTGACCTTCAAATTGCAGTTGTAAACAACGGATCCTTATTAACAATGTCTTAAAATGGGGGGTGATAATGAGGTGTGTGATTACTAATAAGTTCATTCACTGATTAATTTGTATAAACAGTCATAGGAACCCTGACAGATGTGCTCTAAAGTAATATGTGGCTCAATACTCAGGCTTTCAAAACAGGAGCATACCAACAAATCATTGTGTTTTGAGTTGCCTTCTTGTCATAACTAACTACTTCAAGTCTAACTGGTTTACCATTGTGTGATTACATCTTGAATAATCATTTCATATGGTGTTTCTTTTCGTTAGGGTTCTGTAGTTCACCACATACACACTGATCTTCAGAGTGTATACATGATGAGTGCTGAATTTGGATAATAGCTCAAATGAGACCCAGATTCAGGAAGGTGCATGCAGACGCCGAGTGCTACATTAGTGGTTGCGTGTGAGGAATGGGACAGAAAGGGGGGAGATCCTTCTATAGCGGATGGTGCATATCAGAAATGAATATCTTTGACAGTGAGAAATTTACTGAAATCATTCCTGTCTTTCAGGGCCTTTTTAAAGCTTGGTTTGTTCTTTCTTTTAAATAGGGCTCCATATCCATGACTAGTTAGATAGGCACTTCAGCTGCACAGATCTCCTCAGTAGTACAACCCCAATTCCAGTGAAGTTGGGACATTGTGTGAAACATACATAAAAACAGAATACGATGATTTGCGAATCCTTTTCATACTATATAAAATTGAATACACTGCAAAGACAATATACTGAATTTAATGTTCAAATGTATTAACTTTATTGTTTTTTGCAAATATTCACTTATTATGAATTTGATGAGTGGAACACGTTCCAAAAGAGTTAGGACAAAAATTGTGTTTTAAAGGAGCATCCCCGAAAGGCTCAGTCGTTCACAAGCAAGGATGGGGCAACGTTCACCACTTTAAGAACAACTGCATGAGCAAATAGTCCAACAGTTTAAGAACAACATTTCTCATGGTGAATTTAGGGATTTTATCATCTACAGTCCATAATATTATCAAAATCTGGAATCTAGAAATCTCTGGGGTAAGGGGCAAGCCCGAAAACCAACAGTGAATGCCCAAGACCTTTGATCTCTCACGTGGTACTACATTAAAAACTGATAACATTCTGTAACGGATATTACCACAAGGACTCAGGAACACTTCAGAAATCCATTGTTAGTGAACACAGTTCATCACTCCATCTACAAGTGCAAATTAAAACCCTACAATAAGTACGGTAAGTGGAAAAGTGTCCTGTGTTCTGACGAGTCCACATTTCAAATTGTTTTTGGAAATTATGTACATTGTTTCCTCCGGGCCAAAGAGGAAAATTCAAAAGACAGCATCTCTGATGGTTTGGGGGTGTGTTAGTGCCCATTTCATGGTTAACTTGCACATCTGTGAAGGTATCATTAAAGCTGAAAGGTACATGGCTAAACATGTAAAAGGTGAAAAGAACATACAGGTTTTGGAGCAACATATGCTGCCATCCAAGCAATGTATTTTTCATGGACGCCACATTCTGCACAACAACTAAAGTGTTAAAACAAAAGTTTTAAACATATTGAGTGTTAAACAACTAAACTGATATTCTTTTGCAACAATGTAAGAGTTTAAAGGTCATTGTGCCCTTAGATTTAGAGATTATGTTATTCTTTCAGTCAGCTTAGTGAGTTGTTTTTTCTTCTGTGTAGTTACCTAATGACGTGTTTCTGCAAATTGAAGTTAGAATAAATTTATTTTGTGCTTATCTATGTATGTGAAATCCAAGCAATAAAAAACATGACTGAAAAAACAATTAATGCCATTGAACGTTGGTACTGGAGAATACATTTATGAGTAACTTGGCTGGCAATGAAAACAAACAAATTGATCCTTGCTCAAATAAAACACCTCTATCATGAAGACTGGGCAACCAAACGGAAGCTCTATTATTGTGGACATGAAAAGAGACAATTAATTGGAAAAAAAACCCCAATTCATACTTAGATCAGTTCAAGAGCGTGTGTCCTCCCACAGTCCAAAAACATGCATTAGCCTAATTGATTACGCTAAAATGTGCAAGTGTGTGTCCTATGATGGTATGGAACCTTGCCTATGGTTGTTCCTACAACACCCTATGCTGTCGGCTAGGCACCACCTCTCCCATGACCCTGTCTAGGATTAAGAAGATAAGAAATTGTACGAATGAATCAAGTGTGCTCCACAGTGCCATTTTATTTGAACATACTATGTGTTTGTGGATGACTAACTCCTCTGATTCCTGTAAAAACACAAATGCTCTGGAATATACAGACTTCATGTAAAAATACTTATATATGAAGAGTTTTTTCAGCATAAACCAGCATTTATTAAGACACACTTTTTTGTATATAATGATGATGAGATCAGAACATGTATTAAGCTGCTAAAGAAATATTTGAACTATTCACTTGTGTCTTTTCTCCAGTAACTTTCAGTGAAAGGTCTGAATATGAACTGTGTAGGTGACAGCTGTAGCAACATTATAAATGACTTGTATCATCACCTCCTTCTGTAGCTACAGGTCAGGAGTGAGTGAATGGATAACAGCATGTTGCCTGTTCTGGATTAGCTGGTGTGAAAACAAGACTCCCTCAGAGTCTATTTTAACTGCTCACATCTAGAAGTGGGGTAAAGCATACACCAACTATGTTTATATATTCTGTGCGTGTGTGTTTAGGGAGGTACAAACAAGTCTATTTACTCTTCTGGTTCATATGAACACTTATTGCTACTTTCTTAGCTTATTCTGGGAAAATAATTAATGTAGATATTTACAAAGGAGTGATTAACCCACTGAGCTAAAGTATCTATGGTGGCTAGAGTGTATGTTGTCAGGATTGTATGGGTAGCTACACAGCTAAAAAATATTAGGGCATATTTCATTATGGAAGATTTCATTTTGAACTATCCCCTGATTTTTGTGAGCAGTATATTTATCCCAATTTCAAGATGCTATCGACAACATTTTTTCTTTTAGAAGGAAAGCTTTTTGAGATGCTTTTCACTAAATAATTTTGCTGTAGATATGTGACTGAAAGCCAAACTGGAGAATTGTTACTCAGAGCTGTTTTTCTTTATTAGTGCAATATAAATGATCACGTCTTTCAAATATTACCCTTTTATTCAGTTTCTCAGTCTGGGCATGGACACAAACAGTCACCGTTTTTTAAGTGGCTTTGGGCCTAATTTCTATAATTTTGCCAATTGCAAGTTCTTGGTGATTGTTTTTGGAGTGTAGTTGATTATTTGGCTTTGCTCCAAAGCTCTATCTAATAAGATCTAATAATCCAAAGATCTTTTTTTCTCTCTCTTTCCAGTATTTCTGTAAGTTGTTCAACCTTTAAAGATAAAATTAAAATACGCTTTTTTAACTGATCAAGGGTCATGGTCACTTCCTCACATTGTGTTTTGTTCATGTTGTATTAAAGATTTGATTTTCTGCAGTTATCAGATTATTAGGTGCACTCAGTAGATCAATTGACGTAACACATGCAACAGATCTTTGGATTGTGGGAGGAGACAAATATACCTATGAATACCCGAGAATACCCATGCAGACACAGTGAAGACTCCATACAATCGGAACCTGTGGACAGGATTGAACCTAGGATCTCTGGAGCTGTGTAGTTCAACCGCTTGCACCACAATGTCACCTTTTAATAATTTTTGCTTGATGTTTGGATTTATTTAGCGTCACTATCAGCATCAATGACCATTTTATTAACAGACATACAAGGTTGAATCATGTCTTTGGGTAAACGACAGAGCACCCAGTGTAAACCCATGCAAACTAAATGCAGAAAGGCCCCAGGTGACCCCAGGTTGGGTAGCACCACTGAAGGTCTTGAGTTCAATCACAGGGTGGAATGGCCTGGGTCGTTTCTGTGTGGAGTCTGCTTGTCCTCCCCATGTCTGCGTGGGTTTAATCTAGGTACTCCAGTTTCCTCCCAAAGATGTGCATGCTAGGTTAACTAGTGTCTCTAGTTGCATGCTAGGTTAACTAGTGTCTCCCTTAATGTGTGATTGTGTGTGTGTGTGTGCCCCTCGATGGATTGGTGCCCCATCTAGGGTTGGTCCTGTCCTTGCACACAGAGTTGCTGGGTGGGCACTGGCCGGCCTGTGACCCCGTGTGGATTTAGCGGAAGACAATGGTGGATATTTCTATTGTATTTAGAATATATAGCATATATAGAATATGTATGAAAAAGATATAAGCATATCTGTATATGTACAGCTCTACTAGTTTACATTTGGCCTTGAAACAATGCTTTTTTGCCTCAATATACGTTTTCACTATTGCTTAGTCATCAGACACAAACAATAAATACACACAAAGAATATTCTGAAATTCAAGTCAAGTCAAGACAAAGAAAAGCACATTCAGTGTCTTAATATTTTGAAATACAACTTTTATTAAATTCACTTAAAGACTTAGCTTATTTTCTCCGAGTAGGTAAAAACCAATGCATAATTTATAACCACTTGCTTGGATATATAAAATGGTATTATTTATTGGTCTCAACAGTTTCATAAATACCTGAACACATGCTTTACTGAACATTGATTATATTGTTTTACTGTAACATATAACACATTATTTAAAACATTTCCCAGAAAGCTGTCTGACTTGGATTGGTATGCCAGGTGAAATCTAAACCTAAGTTCTGGAAGTCAGGGAGGATTTCAGTCCACTTGGCTAAGATTTGTGTTAGACAGTAATGCTCAACAAAACAAACATACAGCACATTTATCCCATGTTTTACTTTACACATAGTAGCTTATTAAATACCTATACATAGTCACAAATCCTAAAGTGATTTATTCATTTCCTTTGAGTACAGTAGGTGGTCTTAGTTATAAAGTAGATGATTAGTACTTAAAATACCTGAATATATCACATAAAATACTCATACATGCTTTAGTATACAGTATTATCAGTATAAGCAACAAAACGAAATGTAAATTCAAAGGTCCGAAAGCAGCTCTCCTTAAAGACACTCCACCATTATTCTCATGTACATACATTCTGATGATTACCGACTGTACTGACAATCAAGCAGTTAAAGTATGTACATACTGCAACCAACCTACTTAAAAAGATATTAAAGAAGAGACTGTCTTGGTTCCCTTCAACTACCTGACCTAAGCTTTTTTTGTTAACAAACGTTAAACTGACTAACATGTATGCATAATAATTAAATATTAAATATGTATAATTCATCGCAGGTTTAAGAATACTCATTGCTATATGTCATACTTTTGCAAACATTTCAGTCTTTGCTGGCCTTCAGTCAGAAAATCAGAGAGGATGATAACTAAAGTCCCTGTTTAATTTATGCTGGTGATACAAAACCAAGGAGCCTTCCTCTGAGCTTGGCAGTTAGCGTGAAATGGACAGGCTTTAGTACTAACCCATATGAGCAGTCCATGGCAGGAGCTTGTGACGGGTTACTCTCGAAGGTGCACTGATGAAGAAGAATGGCTATGAACAAGAAGACCTCTGTCTTTGCAATCTGGTCACCAATGCATCTTCTTTTACCTGTGGAGAATATCATTACACTGTTGGTCAGGTCCTTGTTAAGTGCACCATTTTCATCCAGGAACCTTGAAGGATTGAAATTTTGTGGGTCCTGCCACTTGTGGGGGTCATGGTTGACAGACCACTGGTTGATAAACACTATTGTGTCTTTTGGAATGTGAAAGCCATCAATGGTGACGTCTGAGGTGGTGGAGTGGGGAATGGTGACTGGGACAAAGCTGGTGTAGCGCATAGTCTCAAAGATGAAGGCTTCCAGGTAAGCCAGCTTGACCTTGTCGTCCATCGAGGGCAACCTGTCACGGCCCACCACTTTATCAATCTGCTCGTGGAGCTCTGCTTGCATTGCTGGGTACTTTACTAAGAGTAGCAGCATCCACTGCATGATCGTGGATACAGTGTCCTGTCCTGCTCCAATGAGATCGGTCACGGTTCCCTCGACAAAATCTTTAGTCAGCGTTCTATTTTTTCCATGCTCAATCACATTGATGATGGCATCGCTCATGTCCCGAGTTACATCAGGATCAAATGTGTTTCTGTGCTGTACTACCTTGTCTTTTACATAAGCATAGAACTCTTTATTGATAGTCTTGAAGTTCTGGTAGACGCTCCGCACTGGGTTTGGGAAAGACTGAAGCCAAGGCATGACATCCACCAAACTCCCAGCACCAACTGTTTTACCAAACTTATCTACTCTACCAAGAAGTGTCCTGAACTCTGGGTCATCGTGTCCGTAACGTTTCCCAAAGCAGAGAGCACAAATTACATTAGCGGCAGCAACTGTAAAGTCATATGAAGGATTGAAGTATTGCCTCTCAGCACTCAGTCTGAGAAATTTTTGCACCATACTCATAGCTTCTGCCACCACATGCTGTTCGAATGCCTTCTTGGTCTGGCTGTTTGCTGATGAAAAAGCACGCAAGGTAGATTGAGCAATTTTTCGGTGCACCTTCCACTGTTCACTGTAATTGCTAAATGTCATACTTCTGCCACCTGAGATCATTTGAAAAGAGATGAACTTTGGTCTTCCAGCAAACTCTGTGCTGTGTTGGATGAGAGCTTCCCGTATGGCTGTGTGTCCATTCAGCACCACTATGTCGTTGCGGCCAAGTCGAATCTGGTAGACATTGCCATACTTCTTAGCCAGCTTAGAAAAGGTGATGTGTGGCATTTGGCCGAGCTGCATGGCATTGCCTACAAGTGGCCAGGCAAAAGGACCTGGCAACCTTTTCTTGTGAGCGAGGTTCCGGATCCACAGGCAGGCCTCCAGACAGAAGAGGAAGATAAAGGAGGCCATGAGGGCTGGTTGAACCTGTCCACTCAACTCTTTTATCAGGCTGCTACCTTTCATGCCAAACTCTCCATCGGATAATGCCATCCTTGGACGTTTCAGTGCAAATCTCCTTGGTTGATTAGAAGAGCGAGTACAAGAAAGTATTCCCACAACAGTGGAATCTATTCAGCTTAGTGAAAAAAAAGTTTTGCCAGTTTAGAGCATTTTTGTTTCAGTATCCAGAGATGACAACATGACTCACAGACACTGCAAATCCTTCTAGTAACTGAGAGTCAGTCTAGTCTAGCTCAGAGTTCTCCTCGCGTCTTTTATATATGTTTGCAGCACAGGGGCTGGGCTCGAACTGGTTCTCTTTACTCCTCCCATAGACATAAGGCCTGCAGAGCCGCTTTGTGTTCCCGTGCACACACAAAGGGGCAGACCAGACTGGCTGAACAGTTAAGAGATGCTCACGGAGAAACGCGACGGAATGATTAACTGTGGATTTTTTTTATTATTCTTCATTCTATCTTCTGACGGGTTGTTGCGCATACGCACATAAGGAAACTGTCCATGCGCGCATGCTTTAATTCAACGCATCCCTGCATCCCTTTTTTTAGCGGCATATCGCCAACGATCTAATAAAGCTCGTCTTGTACTGGTAACGAGATGCAATGCGTTATCAATAAGATTTTTTATTTTTACTTAATCACGGCGCAGATATCTTTGTCTCGTATCGAGGCTGAGAAAACTCGATCATTTCCACACCAAATGCACACGTGCAGCTCTTGAAACATCACACCATTAGTCATTTTTCCCAGAGGTTAATGATTGTCAGCTTTGTGTTTGCAATTCAGCAGCCTACATTGTGTATAAGGACTTTAATTCTATATGTAAAAAAGATTTGTGCGGGTTATTATTAAAAATGCCTTATGGATTAACAGGTGTCAGGACTGTAATATTGTAAAATACTGTAAAAATCAACCTAAGCAGCTGCCCATGTGGACACATTTTGTGTAAATTATTACACAATAAATTAATGAATAGCCATTTTTCCAGATGTTTTAATATAGCTATATATGTCCCCAAGTCCTGTATGTATGCACGTATTTACTTCAAATGTATAATATAGGGATATTTTGTAAATACTCAGTAATTAATACAATACATATTTTCATTTATTTTGACACAAGTAGCCTACTACCTTAATATGGTCTACAGTGTAATATATCTTCTGCAAGAACAATTGACTTTCAGCTCTGATGGATAAGCTGGATTTGTGTACTGTATGTTTCATGAGATATAACTACGCTCACCTCTATTTTGTGCTCTATTACAGGATATTTTTTGAGTCAGGTAGACTATACAGTATGTCTGTGGACTCTTGTGCTTGGCCCATCATACAAAATTTAATTTATTCCTTGTGCAAATCTATTAACCTTTCCTGGGGTCCTAAGGCAAGACATTTCATTCCTGAGAGCCAGTAAAGAAATGACAGCACTGGATGATTTGAGAATGAGTCAGTGATTTTAGAGGAATAAAGTCATCTAGGGATTTTAGACATTACTCTGTTTTAAAACCATTTTACAAGTTGTGTAAAACATGAATAAAAACATAATATGATTATTTGCAAATCCTTTTCAACCCATATTCAATTTAATACACTATTTAATACACTACAAAGACAAGATATTTAATCAAATCACTCTAACATATATAAACACATGAGCTAAGAAGCACTTCAGAAAACCACTGGTTGTGAACACAGTTCGCCGCTTCATCTAAAAGCCAGCCATATAGCTCCATATCTATATATATATATATATATCAACAACACACCCA
>JAVSBV010000147.1:2728404-2753600 GCA_033117975.1 Parotocinclus spilosoma | reverse complement strand
TTAAATGGTATCTTTTGTTGAGTTTTTATTACACAATACCTACTCTGACCTTTTTGGGTCCTGCACCTGAAAAATAATCGAATGTATGAAAAAACTAAAACTAATACTAAAACTAACGAAAACTAAACTAAAACTAAGCATTAAAAAATAATAATAACTAATAAAAACTAGCAAACCCAACCTAAAAACTAATTAAAACTAACTGAATTTGAGGGGGACAAAAAGTCAAAACGAAATAAAACTAAACTATAATGAAAAATCTAAAACTACTATAACCTTGGTGGGTATGCGAACTTCACTGTGATATGGTTGAGCGCATGATAGTAAATACATGGGCAAAGAATAAAGCCAGATATTTCTACAGAGAAAAGATGGAAGCTACATGGAAGCTGGGATAGAGAGAGCCTTGAAAATGTATTCCTCCTTTGCTGGATCATGGGTCAAGGACAGCAGAAAATTTGAGCTTCCAGATCTGTCACACAGTTGTGTGGCAAGAGCTCAGTAACTTTTTGTGCACTGCAACCCATAGCTAAATCTGCATAGATTACAGGAACAGAAAATGGTCCTCTCCAGACTGACAAGCCAGGGTGCATTGGGGATATCTGGATCAGGTGGTTGCTCCATCCACAGTAGAAGCACTAGCCCACCACTTGTCTACTGTGCCAGCATTCTTCCACAAAATGGCAAATGATTTCACTTACATAGACATAGGTGATGAAACTGCAAGAGGAGACACAGGCATGGGGTATTCTAGCAGCTGTCAAGTTTGTCAACATATGTGGTAGTTTTCGCTTTAGCAGATGCTCATCTGGAAGGTGAGAGTTTAAGGCAACATATTGGTTGACAGGATGAGAGGTACCGATCAGGCAGTGAGGATGGCATGAAAGTTCGGTAGTGCTGCATCTTAGGGTGTCAAACTGCTGGCACTAGGCAACAAGCTGAGCCATGGATTTGAACCACTTAAGTGAGATACCAGCTACCCCTGTTTGGCAAACGTTTTCCAGACCTGAATTACCTCTGGCTCTTCATAGCAGCAAAAAATAGTGTCAAACTCAAACCAGAAAGAGAGACAGTTGTTCAGGAAGGGTTTACATATAAAACACAGGCAAATAATAGAAAAACAGATCTTGACTACAAAGCAGGCAGCAATCAAAACACAAACATCCATACAGATCAGCGAACAAATCTGGAAGACAAGGCAAACAGGAGTTCAAAGCCAAAAACACAGTTTAATGTAATGAAGAGAAATCCTCACACACACACACACACACACACACACACACACACACACATTTTAATATTAGTAAAGGAGGAAAGTAAGATACTACACACAAATTAATAATAATAATCATTTCATAAATATAAATAAGTATCAGTCTTATCTCAGTTTTTCTTGTTGGTTTTACTTTAGTTTACACTTATTGGTGGTAAATAGCACTTACTTGATCCAGGGAAACTGTCAACTGGTCCAGTTTGGCAAGATATAATTCATGTAGCTGAGGGTTAAGAACCTTGCTTAAGAACCCAACATTGGCAGCTTGGCAGTACGGGTACTTGAACCCTTAACCTTCTGGTCAATAGGTCCCACAGTATCTTGTTTTAGCATGGTGAATCTTGGTCTGGAGGAAGAACACTGTTTAGTCTGAGATTACGCTTGAGAAACAGCTATAAAATTGTCTGTAAGAATATTTAAAGTTTACAAGCAGGAAAAGAATGCTAATGGTTGCCTGTAAAACCAAGAGCATATAGAGTGTGTTTTTGGCATTTGTTTGCAGCAAACTATAGAGGTTAATATAAAAATTAACTACTAAATGTGACAGGCCTTTTGAGCTGTTTTATTTAGCCTGGATCAGAATTTGGTCTGTTTACGCGTAAAAAAGTGGCGTGACACAATTTGGATTGTATGCACCTATCTCAGTCTTGCAGGCCTAAGTACAATGCTGCTGGTTTGGCTAGCCATGTGCTCCACTGCTGTTAAACCCAACCAAACCATTAGTGTATAGCCCAGCCCTGTTTTCTTATTCTGTAATCCTAAAAATCACACAGTGTCCTGTTCCAGCTGGTTATAACCTCAGGCCCAACCACACTCATTGACACCACATCTTGGTTTTGCAGTTGGATTAGTTCTAAGAACATGCTGCTTTATTTTTTAGTTTAGCACTTTAACCTCTCACATATCTGAAATTTTGGATTCTTGATGTTATTAATGGGTTGGAAACATGTTTGGACCACAGCTACAAAACAGTCATAATATGTATAATTAAGTGATTTATTTAAATACATTTAAGGCTTATTGGTCCTCATTCGTAAAAACTTGGTAAAAACAAAAGACAAGCAAACTGCAAGTAAATTATCTGTAAGACCAGATTCACGAACATTGCTTAAACGACATATTTGTTAGTACCTTTGTTGCGTCTGTTAATGAAAAGCAGGTGAGCTGTAGTCAGCTGCATAGGGTGCAAGTCAGAAACAACCCTAGAAAGTGCACCGGTTGTACACATTGTACACTTTTTATAACTTACTATTTTATTTTCAAGAGTCAACAGTGGATATTTGGGTATTTAAAGTGTGTTGCATCTGAGGATTCCACCTGTCCACCTTAATCAGGGGATAGCATTTCACATCACAAATGCACATTGACGAAAAGGTAGTCCTTCTTATTTATAATTAAATGCATCATTAAATTGTCGCTTGATACAAATGTGTGTAAAGTCAACAGTCCCAATAAGGTTTGGGAAGTAAGCAATGGCACAGAAATTCTGTTTGACTCACACTATGGATTATGGCGTCTAAAACTCCTCGAATGTTGCAGCTCACTAAGAGCTGGGGAAAATCCCCATCTGTTAGTAGTCTTCCCTGGAATGTTCCAGTAGCCAAAAATATGAGCAGCACCTGTAAAGGTACAGGAAGAGCTTGGGAGCTGCTGGACTCTCCTTATACACTACTATGATCTCTAAAGATTTCCTTTAATGAGTATTACACACCCTAAATTAAATTCTAATGACACAACCCACATTAAAGAACTCCATTACAAAATAATATACATAATAATACAAATAATATATGGCCATATAACGATATATAGAAATAACAAATTAATTTAGCAAACAACTGCCCCCTGCAGACTTATTGAAAGTTTCTTTAAATATCAGGCTGAATTATTAAACAGAATGCTCATTGAGTGTAATTTTGTTTCATTTATTTTTATTTTGTGTCTTTAGTTGGTAATTTAACTCAACTGCAGTCATGCCCAATGACACTTTTGGTGTCATTCAGACATTACACATATTTTCCCTATGCCATTGTACAAAAAAAATGTACGAATAGTTTACACACCTATTTGCTATGCTCGCATTTAATTATTGAGGCCCACAAAGTTTTGTCTTAAATATTTAGTTTCCATTTCAGTTACTTTTAGACTTAAAGACAAAATAGTACTTCACTATTTTGTTGTGTATAAGAAATTAAATTAGTGAGTTTTTGCTTGTAAATGTTACCTCTGGCTGGTCATGAAGAGTTTACAGATAAAATTGTAAAGCTGTTTAGAGACAATGTTATTCAAAGTTATTACTTTTAAAACCTGTAGTTGAATCCGTGACATTAAAGCAGTTGCTTATACTGCTCACAAAAATAGGGGGTATTCAAAATGTAATATTCCATAATAAAATATTTTTGTGAGCAGTGTAGATTCTATAAGTACATAGTCAAGGTCATAAGATAGGAATCATATGCACTCACTCAGTCACAATGGGATACTGTAGAGAGGAGCCTACTTAAAAAGTGGGAGTATATCAGAGTACTCGGAGGAAACCCACACAGACATGGGAAGAATGTGCAGACTCCACAAGAACTTAAGCTCGAATCTCTGGAGCTGTGAGGTTACATGCTGTCAGACATGCTGTCAAACTTGCTAGTGGAGAGATAGAACTAGTGGTCATCTAGCACATTATACAACATATAAATGTTATAAAACAACAAATAAATATGGACTACTGAGACCTGTGCCACCATGTACTTGTTACCGCACATTGCTACATTGAACTGGTGTTGGTTGGGGTACTTGAAAGCTTAAGTTTTACCTACATAGTCTTCTTTTACACAAATATAAAATCATGAAAAGAGGTTCACATTTTACCTTACACACCATTTGCTAAGTGATTTTAATAAAGTGCTTGGTCTTTGTATATTCACCATTTTGTTAAATGCTACCTTTTCAGCTCTCAGCTCTCAGCTCTCTGACTATGCCTGCAACAGAGGTCACTCTTTGTGTTTCCGGTGATGAGATTGCTAATTCGCTACAGTCCTTTGCATTCAAGCTTGTAGACCACCTTAATTTGAAGGGTTGTAAAGCTAGATATCAAAGGGTTATTCAGATATTGGCATCATTTATACATTGGAGCCACTGCAGATTAAAAGATAGTAAAAGCATGCTTCAAAAGGTAGTATCATAGGGTCAGGATTATTTCATTCACAGGCACTCCCTCTCAACTGTATTGTAAATAGGCACCTGCATTTGCAGTTTCTGAGTAAAGTACAGCACTAGTTGCTCATTTCTCTCCACTATTAAAGTTTTTTCTGCATTCAAAAACGTAAAATGGTATAAATATTGACAGAAAATTTAAGCACTCATGGGCTGCATCTATATATTAATTAGATCCTAGGCGATTAAGGGAAAAGGTTTGCAGAAAATAATTTAAATGATGTAAATAAAAATAAACAAGAATCTATGTGATATAAAATAATTTTGGCCTGGATTGCAAAAGTTGTATAGTTTAAGCGAGGTTGTGTATCTGTCCATATCTCCAAAACATTTGTTTCTGATTTCACACAAATGCATGAGCATCATCTTTTGTTTTGATTCACATACATAAATGGATAAATGTTTATTTATTTAGACTGACTATGCATACTTTATATGGTAATTGGATGATAATATGAGCATTACCCTCGTTTTTAATTGACACATTGTGAAAGATTGACTGAAAGCTTGGAGTTTGCATTTTTATTCTGTGTCAGAAGGTACATTGTGGCCACAGATTTCAAAGTATCAAACATCATTATATACTGCTCATATATTGGAGTTGATTGTGATTGGAGTTTGTCATTATGAATGTTCAGGAATTTTCAGCTGTCACCAAGATGACTAGTAGTACTTCATTTAGTCAGAAAAGCACCTTTCATATGCAGGGTGCATAGAGTCTTCTACCTACAATTAGCCACCCCATGGCAAGAATTATGTAATGTATTTTTAGCATAGTAGACATATTTAGCAAGGATGGGCTAAACCTGGGTAAAATTAAAGGTGTGTGTTATTATTTTAATATATAGTTCATGAGAAGCTGTACATCGTTAGTGTGATAACATATAACTCTACACTACTATGTAAAATCAACTAAAATATGTTATAGGGTCTGACCATGAATAAAATTTTGGTAAAAAATTTATGTTATACTTTTGACATCAATTCCGACTATCATACATAAAATAAAAAGTGGTATTGTTTTTGGCAATGATAGCACAGACGCTTCCATCCTGCCATTGCACAACAGTCTTCATCAGTCAGGTATGGTAATTCCAATATATTCCTAAAGAAGATATGCCCAAGCCTGTGCAGAGATAAATATATGAACATGTACAGTATATTATACCTTTTATTCTAAGCAATAGTAATGTTCTTACTCAGAGATGAAGGAAGAGGATTCTAGTAAGGTGTTGTTTAAGTTTGTGTTCATGGGTTGTGGAATTGGTATAATGTAGCTCGTGATCTTTTCATTTATGAACTTTGAGAACAATAGTTACTTGCGACCATGTAATAAGGATGAGCCAAGTGGACTAGTTAGTGGGTAGTCTGTATGATTAGTTCTATATAATTATGTTTACCTGACAATTTTGAAAGTGCTCAGCACACAAACCTCTATTGACCTATATAACATATGGCTTGTACTTTATTTTATTGAACATCACTTTTGGCAATGGTGGCTATTCTCAACAATGTTACTATTAAGTGATATTCTGAGGTCGGGATCGAACCATGGATCTCTAAAATTCATATACATAAAATGCATTTGGAACGTATTCAAAACCTTTCACATTTTATGTTGAGACTGGTCCAAAATACAAAATCTATTTTTCTAAATTAACCAATATCCCATTATGAGAAAGTGAAAACAGAATTTTGAAATCTTACAAGATTATAAATATTCAGACGTTTTGCGATGACATTTAAAATTTAGCTCTGGGGGACTTCCATTTCTCTTGATCATTGTACGGATGTTTCTACACCTTGTTTGCAATCCGCCTGTGGTAAAGTTAATTGGACATGATTTGGAAACCACATACCTGTCTACATAAGGTCTCATAGCTAATAATGCAAAGCAGAGCAAAAACCAAGCCATGATGAGTAATGTTCCAGTGGAGCTCAGGGACCAGATTGTGTGAAGGCACAGATTGGAAGAAGGCTACAGAAAAATTCTGCTCCACTAAAATTTTTCAAGAGCACATTGGTAAATATACTAAATCGAGGCAGAAGGTCCTTGGTAAGAGAGGTGACCAACAACTCAATAGTCACTCAGAGCTCCAGAGTGCAGATCGGAGAAACTTCCAGAACCATCACTGCAGCGCTCCACCAATCAGGGCTTTATGGCAGAGTGGCCACTCAGAAGCCACCTTTTTTGCAAAATAAAAAAGCAAGATTCTATGGAAACGATATTTTCTGTTCTGATTAAACTAAGATCTAACCTAAGAACTTTTTACCCTCAATTCTAAGCACCATGTCTAGCACCAATGTCTAGCACTTAGAAATGTCTAGTACAGAGATATTCTTAATGGTCCAACACACTCTGGACCTCATACTGGGCCAAAGGCTCACCTTCCAACAACATAAGGACCCTAAGCACACAGACAAGACAAAACAGAAGTGGCTTAGGGACAACTCTTTGAACAACTCATGGAGTGACCCAGCCAGAGCCCTGACCTGAACTCAATCAAACATCTCTGGAGTGACCTGAAAATGTCTACCCACTGATACTCTGCAATATTTTAGAATAAATATTCTAAAATTGTCATTATTGATTGGTGAATGATGAGGAAAACATAATTCTTTTTATTTTAGCACAAGGCCACAACATAACAAAATGTGAAAAAGTGAAAGAGTCCGTACGCATTGTACATAAAGTGTACATACATATCTGAATACATTGTATAATACATTTATTGATTGAAGAAAATGATCCAATATTAGATTTCTTTGAGTAGCAAATTTATATGAACCTCTAGATTACCAGCTAAAATGAATGTGAAATTAGAGTCCAGTGTTTTAATGAATGACGTGACAATCAGACATGTGTGGGCACCCTGTTGGATTTTAAGAACAGATGAGACAACTATTGAACTTTTTCTAGACAAGCATTCTGTTTGGAGAAATTAAAACACTGCATTCCACAATCTAAACTTGCATATGGGTCAGTATGGTATTATTAATGGAATAATGAATTTTGAATTATACTAGAATATTCTTTACTCTTAACGGAAAATGTCAGGACATATGTCCATGCACTAAATCTGGGTCATGTGGGTCATCTATAGCAAGACAATGACCTTAGCACACAAGTACTAAAAGCACTGTCCATTTGTTTAGAAAACACACATTGACCACTTAGAGCTGAAACAGGCCTGGGAAGTAGATCTTTGCCATGTTGGTTTCAACTAAACTCGTACTTCTGAAGTGTTTAAACACAAAGCACTAAGTTTCACACTAAAGCAAGCACAAGCTTACAGTAAACAAGTCAATAAATTAAGTTCTATTCATGAAACTATATAGCTATGTCTGATTCCTGATAATTTCACAAGTGATACAACATAACCAATGTTGCTGTTGTATGAAAAGCATTTTCCACATTTATTTGAAGCCTGTGAATTCATTAGTATGCCCAGGTTTTTCAAAGCTGCATGACAACAGCAGTTCAAATTCACCTAAAAAGCAGCCCAATGGATAAGCAGAGTTAATGTTTCTCTATAGTCCTTGCATAAAGTTATATTATATTATTATTATTATACTTAAATTATATTATTATATTATTATGGTTATTTACTTTTATATAATGGTGAGAGTGAGGAAATATATTCTATTTTGGTTTGACTGAAGTTTCTGTGTTCTCATGTCTGTGTAAATTTCCTCCAATTTCATCCCATATTACTCCCATAGAGTGCACTGGTTATGTAAATACCTATGTAAAAAATAATTACATGTTACTGCTCTTTTTTATTCCTTTTTCTTACTTTCTTACTTACTTCTTTTCTTACTGAAGTACCAGTTAATATGTGAAATGATCATAAAACAATTATTGTTAACAAAACAAAACACGTATGCATGAATTATTGCCATCCCTACATATATTTGTAAATACTTTTTACAATCTTTCTCTGCCATAACAACAGCTCTTAGCCTTCTCCTATAAGGTTGGCAAAGCTGGTATCTTATAATATTGGAGAATACAGAGCAGAGAATTTGTGACCATTCCTTTTTACAGAATCAATATAATAATCCCGAGTCGTTGTTTATCTCTTGTGCACTGTTCTCTTTAGCTCATCCACAGGTTTTCCGTGTGATATATATATCAGAAGCTTGATTTTGTGTTAAGTAAACCATTTTTTGTTATGGCTTTGGATCACTGTAATGGTGGAAGAACCAATGATTCTTGGCAGACAGTGATTTAAAATGGCCATGTATTTTATGGAGTTCATAATGCCATGCACTTTAACATGGTTCCTACGATCTTTGGAGGAAAAACACACCCAACATTTGTACAAATTCGCCACCATACTAACAGTGAGCGCAAGGTTCTTTTCTGTGTAGTCATCCTCCTTTTTATGCCAAACTTACCCTGTGTGTTTGTCACCAGAAGGCTCAGTTTTCATTTAATGTGAATAGAACACAGTTCTTGTTAAAGTGCCAGTTATGATTAACAAACTCCAAGTTCTTACACTGGGGAAAATAAGTGTTTGATACACTGCCGAATTTGCACATTTTCGACCTTATACTTATAGTTACCTATAAAGAATGAAGAGGTCTGTAATTTTTATTGTATGTAAACTTCAACTGTGAGAGACAGTAAACAAATCCAGAAAACCACATTGTATAATTTTTTAATAATTAATTTACATTTTATTGCATAAAAGAAGTATTTAATACAAAAGAAAAACAGAACTGAATGTTTGGTACAGAAAGCTTTGTTTGCAATTACAGAAGTCAGACGTTTCCTGTAGTTCTTGACCAAGTTTGCACACACTGCAGCAATGATTTTGGCCCTCTCCTCCATACAGATGAGAGCAACGCAACGTTAAGTTTCTGCTCCCTTTAACATTTTCTATTGGGTTCAAGTCTGGAGACTGGCTAGGCCACTCCAGGACCTTAAATGCTTCTTATTTTCACTCCTTAGTTCCTCTGGCTGTGTGTTTTGGGTCATTGTCATGCTGGAAGACCCAGCCACCCAGCTTCCATCTTCAATGCTCTTACTGAGGGAAGGAGGTTGTTGGTCAAATCCATCCTCCAATTTTCAGGGCATTCATTTGTCCCAGATCGAGAAAGATTAAGACATCTTGTGTTTCATCTATTTTCTAATAAATGCACCAACAGTTGTTGCCTTCTCACCAAGCTGCTTGTCCATTGTCCTGTAGCCCATCCAAGCCTTGTGCAGGTCTACAGTTTTGTCCCTTAGACAGCTCTTTGGTCTTTCGTATGGTGGCGAGGTCAAAGTGTGATTAAGTGTGTGGACAGGTGTCTTTTATACAGGTAACAGGTATAGTTCAAACAGGTGCAATTAATACAGGTAATGAGTGCAGAGTAGGAGGCCTCTTAAAGAAAAACTAAGACGTCTGTGAGAGCCAGAATTCTTGCTGGTTGGTAGGTGATCAAATACTTATTTAATGCAATTAAATGGCAATTATTTATTTTGTAATTATACAAGGGGATTTTCTGGATTTAAAAAAAAATTATGTCTCTCACAGTTGAAGGTTGACCTACGATGAAAATTACAGACCTCTGCATTCTTTGTATGTGGGAGAACTTGCTAAATCGGCAGTGTATCAAATCCTTATTTTTCCCATTGTATTTTTGTGGCTAAATAACAGGAAAGGCTTCATGTCTTTGTAGATTTTGGTGTATGATGATAGTTTTGGAGACCTAAAAGGACAGAACGCTTCCTTTTCTAAAGCTCTACATGTTTTTTTCTCCAGTTTTGTATTGTCTTCTCATTCTAAACATCCAGGCAGGTTTGTCACAGTTTCAGGTGATTAGAACATTTTTGCCCTAACATCCGATATGGACATTTTCAGCGAGCTAGCTATTTTTTATAGATGCTCCTTAAAAGGTCAACACAATTTCTCATATTTTAAATGTGTCCTCTTGTCTTTCCAATGTTGAAAAATGACTTTTGTGTCTATATATACCCAAGTAAAACATTAAGCTTCAATATATGAATTTAATTATGCTGTTGAGGGATTGTTACAGAGACTAAAAGTTAGATTAAGCTAAGTTAGCAAAATGTATTTTTTAATGCCACTACTTACTCATCTGCTAGATGTTCCAATAATTTTGGAATGGACTGTATGTGCAGCTTGGAATAATGATGTTTACACTCCTTATAGTGCACGCAATATCGAATAGGAAGCATTAACTGTAGGTCTACTGAAATAGTTTAGTCCGATAGTTTAGTCCAAATATCAGTTTTTGTTATACAGTTCAATATTGCAAATAAATAAAGCTGTGTCTTCTTTTCCTAGTGAGTTTTGTGTTGCTGGCATGAATAAATAAATTATGGATGGTATTAATATTGAATATAGCCACCATTACTTCTAGTATTATTCTGACATGATGAATGATGGGCATTAATACAGCAAATCATGCCAGGAGACTTTGGAAGGTGTAATATGGAGATTTCACACTATTGGCTAGTATTTATCATAAGTCTGCTGTCTACAGAGGTAGCTGCTTATAGAGAGTCTGTCTATGTTCCAGCATACTCAAACACAAAAATTCCTGATCCAAAGGCATGTTTTTATCAGGCCAGCACAAGTTTCCAGCAATAGAAAGTCAGTTTCCAATCCCAACCACTGTTCTTTTTTATGTATTTTATGTTTAGTAGTAGTTCAATGAATACTTATTGTTATTTTGCTAAGTGTGTTATAATACATTTCTAGCTTATAAAAAAGTGTCTATTACTAAAAGTTTGCTGATTTTCTAAATGGAAATATTAACACAGACTCTCCAGGTAACACATTTCACACATATTTTGTGTATGTATTTTGGGTTACTTTATTCAATATTTTACTTGTTAATATTTTGTTTCAATTTGCACTGTAAAGTTATTAATGATATATTTGTTTTATTTGTGCATATGTCAACTAAAAAGGCTGAGTCTCATTTTGAGTATTGGTCCTCCCTAGGTTTTTTCCACAATAACTATTAGGAAGTTTTTAATTTTTTTCTGTCACCTTAGCCTTGCTCATTATGAATTAGCCCTACATATTAGTAGATAATCTAAATTGTAGAGCTGCTTTGAGACAATGCTACATTGTGAAAAGCATAATAGAATCAGCATAATCATTAAGACACTTTATTAGGAGCACCTGTACACCCAATCAACCAATTGTGCTGCAGTATTGCAATTCCTGAAGTCATGCTGTTATGGCTCATTAGTTTCAGATAATGTTCACAATAACAATCAGAATAGGGCAACATGTGATCTCAGTGATGGTGACCATCGCATGATTGTTGGTGCCAGATAGGCATGGTTAAATGTTTCTATTGCTGATTATCTCTGAAGATTTTCATGCATAAATGTTTCTTGACTACTCAGAGTTTCTAGATGTAATCTTGTTTTCTGACAGTTAAATTAACAACCAAGAGCAGCTATTGGCAAAAACATACCCACACAGAGTAACATTAGACAACACAGGGTGCTTTTGGTTTAATTGTCCATGTTCTCGCTCCCATACTTATGAAACGTTCAGTTAGTTTTTGCCTCATAATCATATTTTCTCTGCTGCGCCTGTTGCTCGACATAACTTAGGCATGAGTTTAATATGTTCTTCCTCATTACTACAGAATGCAGTAATGGCAAAATGTTTTACCTTTAAATATTTTTTATACGAGCTAACCGTTTTGATTTACCCTAGTTGCCCTTGAAGAATAATTCATCTTTAAGTTCAGGAATATTTTTACTTTTTCTTGTGTGCCGGAATGTCGAAGAGCTACTTTACCTATTTTACTGTCTGGAGACTGTGAAGCCCCATCCAATAAATTTAATCTAACTTACTTTCCATACCCACTTAATCACTTTTAAGGGGGCCAGGGCCTAGTTGACAGCGCAGGCTTAGCACACACACCCACTCACTCACACGGAGACACTTTAGATATGACAGATAACCTAATGCATGTATTTAAGATATTTCGGTAATATCCAATTTCTTTTTAGCTTCAGTTTCTTCACTGAATGTGCTGCACTGCCTTCCGGATTCTGTTGATATTTATTTATTCATTCATTCATTTTCATACTTGAACTTAGTCAAATTCATGTTTTTACACACACACACGTCTTTGATTGGGGTGAATCTGGAGAATTCAGGAAAAACACTTGAAGAACAGACACTTGAAAAAGTCACAGATACTTGAAAAACATCACACGAAGAATCCAGACTGGACTTGAACTCTGGAACTTGTTTATACCATGTGTTTGCCAGGTCAAGGTCAACTGGTGCAGTATGGGGGGTTTGATTCCTTGACCAATCGTATCTGCATGTAACACCAGACCACCATGGAACACTATGGAAGAGATACATACCCACATCCCTGTTTTGGTAGGCTTGTGTATTACACTGTTGCACCACTCAAGTGCCACTTTATAATCTTTAGTTTCTAAAACGAAATAATGAAGTGGAAGTCTCTTAATGAAGTGGAGAGATAACAGGAGATCCAGCATTGGATTTTTGTTAGGAAGTCATGTGGCGTGACTACTTGACTGGAATGTTCCTAATATTTCAGACAGAGGGGATTTGACGAAGATCCAACATACAGAGGTTAAAACTAAGGCCAAATATGAGCTTTATCAAAGAGAGCCAGGACATGGTTTTATCTGGAGTGTCATGCATTGACCAGTTCCAAGTATGAAAAAAGGCTATAATGTAGTCGTATAGCTAATAATTGCTCATCTGATGAAACAGCTTTCCTATTCCATATACCTTAAGCATTCAATAGAGGCTTATCCCTAAGCCAAATTAGTGGAGCATGGAATATTTCCACATAGTTCCAGACCTATATACTGTATCTGACATATATAGCTTTTCAGACCTGTGCTATGTTATGGACTCTTTTCCTAGACTAAAACCAGGCCTTCTTTGAAACAGCTTCATCACCCAGATGTATATGCTGTTTTTTCTGTAACATGCATTTAATGCATTAAGGTATGTAACTAACATGGGTCATTCCATAACAATAACAAACATGCAGATATTCAGTACTGTGCAAAAGTCTTAGGCCACTATTAGAATTATTGACCATATATTACATATTATCTCCAAATGGACCTGGACCTGGATCGGAGTGCAATTTTTATCGATGCAGTCCAAAGAAATTACTGATTTATTCTGTTTGAATGAATTGTTCATATTCAGAAATAAGTCCAGTTTATTATTAACATTACCTTAGAGAGACGCATTGAACAAAAAAAATGGTCTTGAGACCAAGACTAGACTCAAGCACTATAAAATTATTTAATTATACCCAATTAGAACTTCTCTCTCTCAGACACAGCAAATCATGTCTCCATTTGATGTCTATTGGGAGAAGAATACGGGTCCATGGAGTGGCTAGCTAGCGTATCAGCCTGCTGTGTCACCCAAGCTCTCTTAATCCTGAATGTAGAATAATTTTGGATTATTAGTTGTTTCTGAGACTGAGGTGAGGTTTCAACACAGATACATTGTATCAAAAAAGTGAGTACACCCCTCACATTTCTGCAGATATTTAAGTATATCTTTTCATAAGACAACACTGGCCACAATGAGAAGTAGTCTGTGAGCAGCTTATATAACAGTGTAAATTTATTCTTACTTCAAAATAACTCAATATACAGCCATTATTGTTTAAACCACCAGCAACAAAAGTGAGTACAAATTGAGCACTGCTTGTCATTTTCCCTCCAAAATGTTATGTGACTTGTTAATGTTACTAGGTCTCAGGTGTGCATAGGGAGCAGGTGTGTTCAATTTTGTAGTACAGCTCTCACACTCCCTCATGCTGGTCACTGAAAGTTCCACCATGGAACCTCATGGCAAAGAACTCTCTGAGGATCTTAAGGATGGTGCGCTTCATGAAGATGGCCAAGGCTACAAGAAGATTGCCAACACACTAAAAACTGAGCTGCAGCACAGTGGCAAAGATCATCCAGCATTATAAAAGAGCAGGGTCCAAACCTTAAGTTGGTTGTCCAAAGAAGCTGAGTGCACATGCTCAGTGTCACATACAAATACTTTCTTTGAAAGATAGGCGCCAGAGTGTTGTCTGCATTGCTGCAGAGATTGTAGAGGTGGGGGGTCAGCCTGTCAGTGCTTAGACCATACGCCGCACACTACATCAAATTGGTCTGCATGGTTGTCAGCCCAGAAGGAAGCCTTTTCTGAAGTCTGTACACAAGAAATCCAGCAAACAGTTTGCTGAAGACATGTCAACAAAGGACATGGATTACTGGAACCATGTCTTATGGTATGATGATACCATGATTTTTGTTTGGTTCAGATGGTCTCAAGCATGTGTGGCGGCAATCAGCTGAGGAGTACAAAGATAAGTGTGTCATGGCTACAGTCAAGCATGGTGGTGGGAATGCCATGGTCTAGGGCTGCACGAGTGCAGCAGGTGTTGGGGAGTTGCATTTCATTGAGGGAGACATAAACATGAAAATACTGAAACAGAGCATGTTCCCCTTCCTCCACAAACTGGGTCGCAGGGCAGTGCTACAGGATGATCATGACCCCAAACACACCTCTAAGACGACCACTGCTTTATTAAAGATGCTGAGGGTAAAGGTAATGGACTGGCAAAGCATGTCTCCAGACCTAAACCCAATAGAACATCTTTGGGGCATCCACAAGCGGAAGGTGGAGGAGCGCAAAATCTCAAATATCCACCAGCTCCATGATGTCATCATGGAGGAGTGGAAAAGCATTCCAGTGGCAACCTGTGAAGCTCTGGTAAACTCCATGCCCAGGAGAGTTAAGACAGTTCTGGAAAATAATTGTGGCAACACAAAATATTGACACCGCAGGAACTTTCACTAAGGGGTGTACTCACTTTAATGGTTGTATATTGAGTTATTTTGAGAAAAGAATGAATTTACACTGTTATATAAGATGCACACAGACTACTTTTCATTGTGTCAAAGTGTCATTTTGATATACTTCAATATCTGCAGAAATGTGAGGGGTGTACTTACTTTTGTGATACACTGTAGCTTTGTGTAAAATAGGCTGGGAAAATAGTTGTGTTGGTATAGCAGGTTAACACCTGTCAAAAGATGGCCATTCAACTTAATCAGTATAGCTGAATTTCTATTAAAGCTTGTTTGGAACTACAGCTGATATAATGGCTTTAAACTCTAGCTGAAATGTGCATCTAATTATTGAACAGTAAGATACAATTCAGAAACTCAAAGTTGGCAGGATCCTTTGTGGGACTTTGTGGGAATGTTTAAATGCTTTTTGTTGTCGGGTGATACATTTTCTACTAAATGTGAAAGTTTAGTAGTGTAGTTTTTACAAATGGTCACCATTGCACTTCCTCTCTGTCAGTTGTTCTCATCTCTTGTTTAGCAACACACTCTTGTTTTTTTGTCACATTTTGTCATATTTCCACCTACAGAGTTTAACTGAAGAGCAAGTGAGGAGCCTGCTGATGGAATGTGAGATGGCCTTAAGCAGATGTTCTGGTTCAAATACAGAAGATTTTTCAGACTCCAGTCTCTATGGTGCTTTTGAAGGTCAAACCATGTCGCTTCTGGCCAGCACACCCCGTCTGTCCAGTTCTGCTCTATCAGCATTAGAGGAAAGTTGTGGAAGCCATGCAAGTTTCGACCAGGGCGATGAAACGAGCAGCAGTCCAAATGGGGGGAGTGACTTGAAAATGTTAAATGAAACAGAAACATAGATCATTGTCTGTGTGCCCAGAATGTGGTAGATGTAATTTCATTTGTGATATGTTTTATACCGTTTAAAAATGAAGAAATTTAACTTGAATCAGACTATGAGAACAAATTCTATTACAACTAGATTTATAAGGGGCAAAAGCATTCCTGGAATGTGGTTGCCACAGGGGCTTTCCTCTGTTAACTGAAACTCAGTACCTGAGTTGCCTCTTGGCAGTAATTGATATATCTATTCTTAACAACAATCAATTATTCATATCCTCTAACCATATCTTTTGTTCAATGATGTGGAGTGTGTCGAATTCCACTTTGGACACTTTGGGGGATTTTTTTGTTTTTACAGCTATGCATTCCCAACATTTATATATATATTGCTCACAAAATGTAGGGCATACTTCAAAATCAAATAACTCATAATGAAATATCCCATAATATTTGTGAGCAGTGCCATTCAAAATTAGAATAGACTGTTGTCTAGCTGTACATTGTATGAAAGTATGTTGTGGATAATTTGCTTCAGGCCCTCTAGCTTTTAAGACAGGATTTAAATAGATTTTGAACCTGTACAATAACAATAACAAACAGGAAATCTATATACTAAGTGACTAACAATCAAGCTGCATAAATAAACGGTAAGGGTTTGCTTAAGGGGCCAGCATTGACAACCTGGTGTAGCCATGATTTCACTCACACCTCCTGGTTAGAATTTCAGAGCCGTCAGTGCTGAGCCACCACTGTCTACTACACTGGTGTTCATTTAGATGCATGGTTGCATGGGACTTTCTGAGTTTTATAAATTAATAAATACTCACATGAATTTTAATGTTGTAATTTCATATTTATTGTTCACTTGTTCTTTTAAAAATATAGTATGATTAAAAACAGCATTTTTTGGATAAAAAAAGTACTGAAATATAACAAAGAAAATGCAACAAGAATTAAAAACCTGGAGTGGGGTGGAATTAGGGGTTTTAACCAAAAAAATAAAAATAAAACAATAAAAACATCCTCAAGTTACTGTGCAAACAGTTTATACAGACAGAACACTTCCAATGTCATGTCACACTTCCTGATAAATTATTTAAATAGCAAATATCTACACACATGAACTGACTTTGTAAATCACATAAAAACATTAATAATAACTTATTTATAAAGGTATCATTCATTTATTAATAAACACAACATAATTTAAAATTTTTAATTCATGCCCTGTTAGATTTTGTATGCTATACACATAGCTACGTGATTTATATTCTGAATTTGAAATGCCAATTGTTCAACAGTGAGGTATTAATTGTATATTGGTCCTCCTCTGCTGTAGCCATTCACGCTTCACATGAACACCATAATTTGCTTTGGTCTGGATAAAAACATCATATTGCTATCATTTGACATATAATTAAGGCAGCTTTACCCAAAGCATCCAGTTTATACATAAGGGCTTTCATTATTAAGTGGAAAATTGCACTGAGATGAAAGGATAACACTATATTGGGATGTCAAAAAATATACATAAGTACAAGGTGGCAAGTGAAACATCTGTCTGCCTGTTACATAGTAGCAGGCACTGACCCTTTTCCTCCTTTTATATGCTTTAAGTGTCTTTGTAAATATCTAGGACCCACTGTTCTGCTTTGAAAGGCTGATGACAAAGTTCATTTTAACCCTGAGAAATATCAGAATTAATTGAATGCTTCCCAAAAAGGGTAAGTGGCTTTTAAATGTGCTTTCAGCCATCAACTAGGGTCTTTGTGACAAGCATACAAACTAGAACCCATACCGCTGAAGTTACAGCCCATTTCTGTGTATATCATCTTCCTTAGCAGTTCTTTCTCTGGGCCTCTGGCTCTCTAGAAAGACTGGGACACAGGCTGCATTTCTTCATTTTATGAAAGGTTTCTTCCTCTCATGATTATAGTCCACAGCAGATCTTGGGTTTAACTTTACAATTATAATGCACTTCCTTTTTGGCCCTCAAATACAGAAGGCCAGTCTAGAAATTCAACAGTCGTAATGGTGGCTCCCGTTGAGATGTTTTTCCTGCTTTTCTGCAGCATTGTAATCCTCATTCGGCTAACGACAGCTGAAAGTTCATAAAACCTTCTAGCTTTTTCTTTCAATGCCTTAGTCCCACCGTTACAAAAAGTTCTACAGGCATTCCTTCCAAAAATACATTTAAATAAATCAATAACAAAATGATAGGCACTTTCGGAAGGAAAATCCAACCGGTCCAGTTATACATCTGTAAAGGAATAATCAAAAAAGACAAATATTAGTACGCCTGTCATCCGGGTGCCAATGAAAGATGCTCATATTTTAAAGCGACTTCTGCAAATTACCTCTGCATTCATATTTCAGATCTGAGAAGTAAACCATTTCTTGAGAGAAGACAAAGAGGCCAAGTCTTCCACCAGCATATGTCTTATCATATATATGTCCAGAATCTGCCATGACTTTCTTCCCTTCATACATGGTGACTCTAAAATAAAAAAGAATAGAGTGTTAGAGCCAAACAGTCCACACAGTAAGGGTTCAGTTATAAAATAGTTTACAAATAGACCTTTGTTTACGCACACTTACCTGATAAGTCCAGTTTTAGGTCTGTGGATCAGTTGCCATCTATAGGCAGTGTAATCCTTCCAGCCAATTTTCTTGGGGTCATGCCACAAAGTACGCACCTAGAATTTAATGACATGATTAAGCTAATGACATGGGTAAAATTAAGTTTTAGTTATTTATCTTTCATTTCAGGGAGAACATGATAAGTGTTCGGTTAGTACCTGTCCTGGTGTGTCTCCAGTGTGCCACAAAGCATTCCTGAGGTACTCCCCAGGGCCAGTGGTGGAATTAACCACTTTGATGGACAGTCCGGAGTAGCCCTGAGCTTTTGTGGGTGTTTGAGACCAGTAGGTTTGTGTAATCTGTTTCCACATCACAACATAGAAGCGGGAGCTTGATTGGTAGCCAAACACAAATCCGGCATAATCATCATCTCGGTCGGTGTTAATGAAGAAGGTTCCACTAAAGTCCACAGCATTGAACTCGTCATAACCTAATGACAGAGCAGAAGACATTTGGATTACATTATAGAAACGTATGGGTAGTTGATTGGCCGATTGTTCTGCTGGTCTGTGTTAAGCACAGACTAAGTTACTTACCAACAGCAATGCCTGGGTCACAGTTGACTGTTTGAAGAAGCTCTTTGCCTTGGTGACGGACCACCCAATTAGGGTCAATTTGTGAGGTTCCTGTGGGGTCTAGAGGAACCATCTGGAACCTACGGAAGTCTGTCTCACTGATTGCAAAATTCTCTGGGCAAACATCCAATATGTCAGGGATATTGTCTTGATCAAAATCATCTTTGCATTTATCACCCCGTCCATCACCTAGAAGAAAATGCAATATTTAGGTCAATCAGATAATGTAAAAAAATTTATATCATTTGGTTCTGTTACAGGTTGCATTAGTTTTAGGTTTTTACGCTTACCATCAGAATCTAGCTGGTCGGGGTTAAAAGCCAGTCTGCAGTTGTCTTTTTCATCAGGGATGCCATCATTGTCATCATCATGGTCACATGCATCACCTTTACCGTCTTTGTCATGGTCAGCCTGGTTGGCATTGGGGATGTATGGGCAGTTGTCCAAATTATTCTGATGGCCATCCTCGTCAATGTCTTGATTGCTGTCGCATTTGTCACCCACGTTGTCTGAATCAGAGTCAAGCTGTGGGAGGAAAGAAATAAATGAAGCTCTTGTATAGACCATTACTAGTAGGTTTGTAATGCCTCAGTAATTCAGTGACTTTTCAGCTCGTTCTTAGTCTTTATTCTTACATGGATGGAGTTTGCATTTATAAATCATAGCTTAATTTACTGCTTTTTTTATTTCATTGTGGGGGCCTATTTACATTTACAATTAAGTAAAGTACAATTTAATTAAGCACAATCAAGCCTTTCTATGATTGACCTAGTGGTATAATCTGTCAGGAGTGGAGAGAGATTTACCTGATCAGGGTTGTGCTCTAGTGGACAGTTGTCACAGTGGTCTCCAACCCCATCATGGTCAGTATCCCTCTGGTCAACGTTGTACACATATGGGCAGTTGTCCTTTTCATTCAGAATGCCTGAAAAATTAATGATTGCATAAGCCAGGGCACATATGCTGTGTCTCGTTTATTTAGATAGTTCAGTTCTCCGTTATGACGTAATGTGATGCAAGCTCTTCTCTTACCATCACCATCAATGTCAACTGCGCAAGCATCGCCTTCTCCATTCTTGTCTGTGTCGGCTTGGTCTGGATTGCTATCGTATGGGCAGTTATCGCACCGGTCACCAACTTCATCTTGGTCTTGGTCATACTGCCTTGGGTTGAAGACAAACTGGCAGTTGTCCTATTGAAGGGAAAGAATAAATTAGTACAAAATGCTTTGAGCGCTGCAGTCAACACATCTGTGACTAAATATAATAAAGCAACCAACATACATCTGTGGCCTTTTTCTGAAAACATCACTTTATCAATGTCTAGAAATATACACCACTGACTGCAGGGTTTAGGACTAAAGTGTGGTAATATTTATTTATCCTGTAGAAACTTTCTCCTTACATAGAACTTTAAATTATGCATGTAAAACCAAAACGCCTGAGGCCAATAAATTTTTTCAAAAACCCAAACCATAATTTATATTCTGCTTGTGTTCTTGCCACTTTTCTCCTTTCCTTGCAACACTACCCTCGACATAAACACGCATTTTCAAATAGCAATAGGAGTGGGAAAACGTGTGTTTTATCTCACCCTGTCATCAGGGATCCCATCGTTGTCATCATCATAATCACAAGCATCCCCAGTTCCATCCTTGTCATAATCTTCTTGGCCAGAGTTGGGAAGATCAGGGCAGTTGTCCTAAAACATTTGGTGTTTGATTAATGGGTTGAAAACTCAAAAGTCAAAATAATTTCAAAGCATACAATTAAGGGCATGGTTATTTACCTTCTTGCAGTGATATGTGGCATTCTCCACACAGTGGAGGTCAGTGTTGGGCCAGCCATCCAGGTCAGTGTCCTCACCACAAATGTAGCCATTGCCAGCATAGCCAGGTTTGCACTCACAGCGATACATGATGTCTGAGAAAACCCCCAGATAAATACAGTTGGCATTCTTGTTACAGTCATGGCTGCCATCTGCACATGGGTTCCTTGGTGCACAGACCTACAAGAAAAAAAAACATTGTTTTAAATGGTTTAAACTCAGGCCATTACACTCACCATAATGACTTAAGGATGTTAACACCACACTACATCGCATTGTGAACTTTTCTTACCTGTTTGTTACCCATAGCTTGCTCAATGCCTTTGCCAAAAGGTTGAGTTCCAGAGTATCGAGCAGGACAAGGTAGACAATTGTAGCCTGGATTTGTGTTCTCACAGCGATGGACTCCATTGATTGTGAAGCATGCATCAGGAACAGTTTTGCACTGCAAAAACAGTCAATTATTGTCGTCCTTGAGAAAAGCTTATCATTGTGATTTGTGAAATGTGAGTAACTTTTTATAGTGCTCATACCTCATCAATGTCCTCACAGTGGATCCCATCTCCTGTATAACCAGTTGGACACTCCCCACACTTCCAGGACCCATCAGGGAAGCTGGTACACTTAGCACCAGCAAAACATGGGTTGGAAAGACAGCCATCTGTTGAGAAATTAAAGGTTCAGTTAAGGTTGGTCTAAGAATAGAAAAAGCATAAACAGTCATGAAACATCTTGCGGTAGGTTCAAGTGAAGCAAAGCAACCCATGCATTTTGTACCAACCATTGTTTTATGTATATGTTTATATCAAATTTACTGTCCTTTTGTTCTAGTCCTTGTAGTTTGCACCCTATAAATTAAAGTTAGCCTCATGCTTACCGATGGGACAGTCCTGAGAGTTGCACAAGCGGGTGGCCTTGGAATCACCAACACACTCTTTTCCACCATATTTAGGCACCGGATTGTTACAAAGGCGGTTTCTGTTCTGCAGTCCACCACCACAAGTGACAGAGCAAGAGTCCCATGGAGACCATGGCCCCCAACCACCACTGACTAAGACACAGAAAGAAATACATAGTGATGAGTCTTACTCATGCCATGGATATAATGAGCATTTATACTGCCTGAAAATGCAATGCTCTTACTTGGGCATGGTGACATTTCACATGGTTCTGTTTGTCTTCCCTCTCCCTGACAGTCCCTGCCACCCATTTGTGGGGTTGGTGAGTTACACAGACGGATGCGAGTAATGACGCCTTTGCCGCAGGTCACCGAACATGAAGACCAGGGAGACCAGTGGCTCCAACCTCCATCCTGCTTAACTATCAGACATAATTTCAACCTCGGTTAAGAATTTTCCAGCTGAAAGAGGGAATCTAAAATGGACATTTTATATAATTTGAAGGGGTGGTTAAACAGATACAGGCTGAGACTGAATTGTTTGTTGGTCTGACTTACAGCGCTTATCACATTCCTGCAGGTAACAATCTCTGGTCTGCACTGAGGTACCCTCACAGTTGCTGTTGATGCGATCACAAGAACGTCCACGCTGCTGAATGCCACGGCCACATGTCACTGAGCAGTGGGTCCACTCAGACCAGGGTGACCAGCCATCCTCCGTAATGGCTAAACAGAGAGAAATGTGGTTAGACCTGATTCTGGAAATGTAGTTGAAACAATAGTTGTGTAGTGTGGCAGTGTTAGAAGATGCATGACTTACTAGTTCCACAACGTGGGCAGCATTCTCCATCAGGTACAGTGGCATTGGCACAAGGCATAAGAGGACAGGAGATTTCCCGGCAAATAGTGGCAGAGTTCTTTAAACACAAAATACTGTATTTAGTTCCAGAGTCTTGGGCCTCAATAACTGACTTCATTAGGAATATATAATGAGATTATGATATATAAAGAGTATACACATGCATCTCATAACAAATACAATGTGCTATAAGGGATGCACTATAAAGTACAACATGTTTTGGGTGACCCTTTGGTATATGTTTAGGAGTGTATTCTGAATTAATGTTCTTGAATTTGTGAGTGGTTAGGGTGGACCTTGGTGAGCACATTTGTATTTACTATTGTAGTGATGTTTATGTTCCAGTACAATTTTCATGAACTCAGGTCTACTTTATTGCAGTTCCTTTATGACCCATGCTTTCTGTCTGTCACTGCTGGCAGTCCTCTCATAAAACATTCCAGCAACATAGTTATTTAGCATTCAGCAGTTCACTTATTTTATGCCGTTGGCTTACCTGGCAAGTGCAGTGTGTGCAGCTGTCCACTGTCCACTCGTCCTTATCTTTGTAGACGACACCATTGTGCACACACACCCCACTGGAGATTTTGAAGTAATCCCTCAATTCATTGCTTTCTGCAGTCTGGAAAAGCATAAAGAAAATATACATTTTGTTTTAACAAAGGTACCTGACTTAGGAGTTTTAAACAAAACATAAAACAAACTTAGAAACAAGTAGCACTATGGTTATATTAGGAGATGGGTGGACAAAGGAAGACAGGGACAGCACAAGTACAGCTGGTGTTCATACTTACCACTTGGCGGAGCTCATTTGACAGCTGATTAACCACCACGCCAAGCCCCTTGAGCTCCTTAAACATACTGGCCAGGTCCTCACAAGAAAAGCCACAGACTTCCTGTAGGTCTAAAATACAAAGACAGTAACAAAATGTTAATTCTGAAACTTTACAGAGCAGCAAATACAGATTACAACAAATTACTGAATGTATGGGCCAACCTTTGGTCTTGTGTCCAATGTATTCTGTGCGAATTGCTGGACTGGAGCCATTTACTGGGTTGTCTAAGGTCACAACATCTATGATGAAGGTGGCTGTGTAGAGAACAAACAGTCATGTTGTGACCATGAAGTCTGGCTTTAAGCAAAAACGATTCATTTCAGAAGATTGTAAGTTGCGTGATTAGGGTAATTACTCACAGCTCTCGCATCCCATGTTCCGAAGGATGGCGTCCAAAGTGGTTCTAAAAACAAAGCGCACATTCTGGAGCACTCCCTGTAGAGACAATTTGCACAGACTGGATTAGTGAAAATAAAGGAAAGGTCCCTGTAGGTGAAATTCTTTTAGAATTACTTAAAAAATTACTTAATAGCCCTGTCAGAAAGGAGGTGTTTTCTAACCCGGTCCTTGTGGACCCTCAGGCTGTCCACATTTTTTGCTACTCCCTAATCCAAGCAATCAAAACCTTAAAACTATTGGATGCATTTTGGGGAGGACAGTCTTTCTTGTAGGTTAAAAGCTAAGAAGTACAATTATTAGTTGTTTTAGCAAATATGCTGAAAAGTTCAGAGCCACTCACCATAAATCTGTTGTTGACTGCTCCTTTACCGATTCTGAGGACAGCCTCATCAGCCACGTCCTGGGTCAGAATCTGGTGGATGGGTACATCTAGTTCGCTGGTGTTTATCTCTTCGCAGCCAACGTAAAGCTGTGCACGGTCTTCCTGCACAAACAGGGTGACGTTCTTCCAGTTGCCGCTCGCCAGACGCGCGTCTTCGATTGACACCGTTTGCTGCCCGTTCGGTGTGGCGTAAACCAAGTCTAAAGAATTGGCATCTCCGTTAGAGATGAGCTCAAAAATGGAACCGGACCCGTCTCTTCTCTCCACAGTGAATATGCTGCCTCTTGTCTTCTTGGCTTGCTTTAGGTTAGCCAAAAACAGAAAGCCCCTTTCCTCTTGTATGGAGTAGATGAGGTCCCTGAAGGAGGGCTCAGGGATGGCGGGGATCAGGTTGGGATGGAGGATTTTGTAAGCATGGCTGTTGGGGTCTGGACCCTTCACCAGACTTATACCATGTTGTCTTTTATTAGCCTTGGCCAGGTCGAACAGATCATACACGCTGTTATCTTCTCGGCTTTCTGGAGAGAGAGAGGGGGGGGGGAGTGAGAGAGAGAGGGAGAGAGAGAGAGAGAGAGAGAGAGAGAGAGAGAGAGAGAGAGAAG
>JAVSBV010000147.1:2708057-2728304 GCA_033117975.1 Parotocinclus spilosoma | reverse complement strand
AATGATCATGTTTTTATTAGTGGGCCAACGAAGAAAATCAGCAAGGGATCAAATACTTCTTGGACTCACTGTACATATAAATGTAAGTGTAAAAGTGGATTGAGCGTTTGTGGGTGTATGTGCCCATTGATGGGTTGGTGCCCTCCTTAGGATTGTTCCTGCCTTGTGCCCTATGCTGCTGGGTAGGCACTGGCTGTCATACAACCCTGTAATGGATTAAGTGGGTAAGAATGTAAATAAGCCAGGGTTTAGGCAGGGTGTGGTCAATGGATTGAAATGGACTGTGATGTATTGTATTTGGAAACTGAGGAAGCAGTTATGGGGTTAATTAGCTATCTTTATCTCTCAATCCCTAACACAGTCATAGGTCTGCTACCAAACCTGCTGAAAACTTGGTGAGGATTTATTTATATGGAGTCCAAGCATCCATGGATTTTTCAACAATGCATATTGTTGAAAAATCACTTATTTCTTGTCACAATAATAAGTAGAGCATGTCCCCCCTTAGCACATTTGCAAACAACCTGGCCGCCGCATGTCTATCAATCATACTGAGGTGGACCTTAAATTACTCATACAGCTGTTACTCATACCGGCTTTATCATATTTACACCACACTTTAAGCATGGCATTTAAATAAGAGTCTTGGATGTCTCCACAGTTATGGGCATGTAAATAAAAAAGGGGGTGGTGCTAAGACCAAATCATGGTTTCTTAGAAACCACAAGTCATTTTGACCCAAAATTTGAGTTGCTGCATCTTGGCACTAACCTCTAAGTGTCTACCTCTAACCTCTACTAGAATAAGAGAACAAGAATGGCCCCAGTTGGCCAATCAGCATTCAGGAGGCATTTGATTGGGTTAACAATAGCCTTGCAAGACGAAAATTGAGGACTGAGACCAACTGTCGACTTCATATGATATAACTTTTTAAACTTCAAACAAAAATGTAATTTTAAATTGCTGTCTCCACCCACTGATTTTTAAGAAATTTGCAAAATGTGCAAAACATTCTTTTGCGAATTATATCTGGATTTGCCATCTATTCTAGCTAATTTGATATCAACAATCACTAAAAATAGTCCCCTTATCAAAATAATCTTGTCATTTGCAAACAACATGACCACCACATGTCTGTCAATCATATCATGGCAAAGCTTAAACTACTTAATAAAATAAATAAATAATTTGTATACATAATTATATTACTTCAAGATGATCCTGCATGAGTTGTTTAATGTAATCAAAAGGTTAAGGATTATAAGTAAGACATTCCGCATGGTTGTCATTTAACCGTCTATGTCAAGTCAGGCACTTTTACTATTTAATGAGCTAATTGATTTATTATGGAAACAAACCATATCCACTCACTGCCTGATCAAAGGCCAACGTTTCCTTCAAAATAGAAACCAAATCTTGACATGCTTAAACCATGTACAGTTCCACTCCAAACACAAGATTATTTTAATGTAGTGTGAAAATGGGCATGAGCCAACTTTCAAAAGCTTGTTTTCTGCTTCTTTCTGATGTGTCTAAAATGTTTACTTTATCAGGCTCAGGCAGCACATGCCTTGCTTTTCCAGCCATGCCACTCAAAGTTTCAGAAACCATTGAGCTTGGAGCTTGCAGACATCCAGCCTGCTAATTACATATAATGTGAAACCTGTATAATCAAGCTATCTTGCACGGATTGTAAAAAATTTATCATTAAATTGCAAATATGTATGCATATCTTAGCTGTCATGATGTGTTCAGTGAAATACATTTACATTACATTTACAGCATTTAGCAGACGGCCTTATTCAGAGCGACTTATAACTCATACAGTCTTACAATCCAAGCAATTGTGGGTTAAGGGCCTTGCTTAAGGACCCAACTGTGGCAGCTTGGCAGAGGTGGGAATCAGAAGCTTTCTCTGTTTCAACTTTAAGTCACATACACTCATTAAGTATCGACTTGTACATTTTATATGAAAATAAGGAAAATGTAGCTCACAAAAGTGCAAATTCCTGAGCAAAAGGTTTGGTTTGTTGTCCTCGCTGTTCCAGTGCTGCTGGAGTCTTCAGTGCCAGGAATCAGGCCCATGAACTTCCTTTATCAGTGTTATGCTGTCTATTATTTTTCCAGACTGAGGACAGAGTAAATATTTTACTGAAATGGCTATTTTGGCTATTAGCTTAGTTTATATTATTTATAAACTGAATGCCAAACGTTAAAGCACAAGGTATTTAAAGTAAATAGTAAAATCCATGCTGTGGTATTGAAGGTATCTAGCAGTATATTTGATACCCAGCAAATACAGCACTAGGAATGTAACCTACACAATTTGCTGTTTACAGACACAAAACAACCAATATAATTGCTTTTATTTCACAAAAACCTTAGTATCCACCTTTGGTAAAATAAGGTTTTGTTTATTTTAAAAGAAAACAATTCAAGTAATTAAGATGACACCAGGAAAAAGATTTCTATGCAACATTACAGAAACCATTAATTTGCCAGATTTAACATGCTGGAAAAACAAAACTTAATTTAGCATATGCAAAAGTTAAGGCAAGTTTGGACAAGTCTGAAAAATCTCAGAACATAATGTTAGGCCTTACACAGGTCCAGAGCCACATCCATTCTGTAAAACTTTAAGCCACTCAGGCTAACTACAGTCACATCACTGTGACTGACTGACAACTCTACAATAAATATAGTATAATTATATAAAGCAGGAAAAGGAAAAGAAACTAAAGTAAAAGTAAGCCAAGATATGGAGAACTAATACATCTCTCTGATATCCCCCCTTATAGATTTAAGCAAAAAAAATGTGATATCACTAAAAGTAATCAGAAGAAAACCTTAACTGCAATCTCATCACCAAACTTAACTGCCAGACGTATGCAACCCAACAGTCATATGTATAACAAAACGTTGGAAAGCAAATGTCCCAGTGCAGTCAGTGTAGAAACTGAAGCTAAAATGAGGTTGGATATTGCAGCAGCACAATACTACAAAACTGAACTATGAAATCAACCTTGAACTATGAACTATTAAGTTTAAATGTGTTTTACTTACTAATTGTAATATTATACTCTTAGACCCCCATTTTATTTACAGATCATTTTAAATGGATGCTGGGTAAAAAATATAAACCAGAAAATATGGGTTGTATTACCTGGTCATCAGACACCTGTTCCAGGTAGATGTGAGTGGAGTTGATGAGGTGCATTCGTGTGTAGCCATAATCAGCACTTCTGAAGGCACTCCAGCCTCGTGGCTTTGGAATAAAACCATCATGCTTCTCTCGACAACCCTGGGAAAAACAAAAACATGTTCCTCACAAAGTTTCTGAGTTTAGTACTGGTATATTTCATTCTCTTCTCTCAAGTTACTGAAGAAAAAATGTATGGATTTTGTACATCAATCCAGTTTTTGAAGATTATGTTAGGGTTCGTGCTGCGCCCGTATTAGGAGCAGGATCCAAGACGGGCAAAAGGACCTTTATGCTGGACTGGGGTTCCCTTTTGTTATCGTTATTATTTTATGTTTTAGTCAGACCTTCCTTTGTGTTCTGTTCATTCTTTAGTTAATAAATGTTGTATTTTCTTAGTTGGTCGTCTGTCTGTGGATCATTGCAATTTTGGGCTCCGGTTATAATCATGTGGGGTTTCTGGGGATTTGGCGAGTCCGGGGATTGTTTTGTTAGATCTCCAGGACGCCCCACCTTAACAGATTCATTTTAATACATTCTTACCATTAGGGTAAGCAGAGTATGCCATAATTCTGTATGACAAATTCAATACTTACAGCTGAACCTGTAATTACATGTACAGGAGCTTTAGGGTTTACATATGGCTCATCAGTGCTTCCATTAAACACCTGTGACACACAAACAGCATTAAAATTTGATTAATCACCAAATGGGAAAATATGCTTTATATGACATCTGTGGAAGTTATATTCATTATTTGGGTGGTATTAGTTTAAAAATACTGACTTTGTAATTGTAGACAGGCCACAGTCTCTCATAGGTATGCTCATGTGCCCAAAGCTCCAAGTCCACTCCTATAATAACACATCAACACCATCAAATGCACAATTTTGAAAAAGCACATTTTTTAAATCATTTTTTAAAATCACATAAATAACCTGTCTATCAAATTAAACTGTTTTATAACTACAGTGGAGTATATTACAAAACATTCCAGTGTAATTTATAGTTACAATAATACGTTGATAGAACCATCTACTTGGCAAGGCTGCACATATATCTACACCCCTCAGATAAATTAGGGGGTATTTCAAATTAAATATGAAAAATATGAAAAAATGTGTTTTGGCAGTCTGGGTGATCATACACTCTACTAAACAGTCAATAAGTGGCACTCTCGTAAAGAAAAAAACATGCTTCTGTTTATCCCCATGAATATATCACTTGCTAATCAATTACAATAATTGAGTTTGCATCTCATTTGCATAATTAAACAATTTTCTTTGACATTTTATTTGCCTTTGTGATGATCTTGTTTAATTAAATTAAATCAAATGCTTCTTATTTAAAATCGCCTATTTTTTGTGAGCATTGTAGACAAACTCTAGATGAAATCCAGAGTAGCCAGTGAAACTCAGGCACTAGTTATTGTGGCCAAACCTGAGGAGAACTTTTGGATAACTGTTCTGTTCTCGGTCAACTTCTAAGGGCTTAATAGTTTTAGTCCCAGTTGGCTAGAGGAAGTATGTCACAATGTTCTTACATAGTGACTTGGAATTTATTACTGCTGCAAAAGAAGGAACTGTTCTTCATTACTATTAGATAATAGTGTGCAGTGTGCTGTGACAAACACCATCTGGTATCATTAAGGGTTACCATTCTGATAGAACAGGTCTTCTAGGCCAGGCGCTGGCGGCTTTGTGTCGTTACGTCCGAGTCGTACCTGGAAAAAAAGATGAAAATAACTGAAAATTTCTGATCCTTTGGAACTAGCGTCACATGGTGTTAAAATATGAACAGTTACAAAGTAGGCACAGGGATTACAATTTAATACAGCTCTGTGTTATAGAGCCAAAGGTATGTAATTTTCAGAGACCAATAACTGTGTGAAGCTTAGTGCAAATCTTGCTGTGGGTTTCCTTTACAAAAACAGAGTAAGGCCTCCTGAGAAGCAGTATGTACATTCCATAACATTCAATGCAAACATGAGCAGATATTTCATGAACATATCTGAACAGCGTTTCCTTAGCAGTGTATCCTTTTCCATTTGTGGATTTAAAACCATAAACTTGCTGAAACAGTATAAGGCATATGAAACACTGATACGTCATCAAATTACAAGCCCAGAAGCAGCTAATTATGTGCAGCCCCCAACCCACAAGACAGACTTCATTATTTGCATACATGGTAAAAAATTAGCAAGATGTTATTAAGAATGTAGCATAAAATATATTCTCCTTGATATGAGTAGAAAATGCAAGACTCTGAGGCCCTCCTCAATGCAGAATCTCTCCAGTGAATTTTCAGCACCCTACAAAGGTTTTCAATTGGGTTTGGTAAGGGGATGTTTTCATTTACAACCTTCTGGTACTTCATGAAGTCCATGAAACCATGCACTCTAAGGGTTTCTATGTTATTTGAAGGAAATACCACCAACATCACAAATCCTCTGGGGTAGTTTCAGTTTTAGAACCATCCTTATTTTTACATCATTTATTATTTTTTGCTGATAAACTGATTTTGACCATGGAACTCAAGTCAACGATTCTGCAGCATTTAACAGACATTACAGAAAGAAGAGTTATTTGGCATTGAGCTATGGACTTATTATACATTTTGAGACTTAGCAAATATAAACTGCTGTCAAAGCTCAAATTAACTAAGGAAAATAAAATTGTGAACACTGGGCAATCTATTTTGGACCAGGTTCAGGTCCAAGGGGTGCCTTTCAACCAGCTTGTACATTATTCACTCAGAAACATAACTCTTTGTGTTTTAGAGAGGGGAGGCTAGACTGGGCTGCCACAGCATCCAGGGTTCATATTCTCTTGCCCTTAAGATATTCGGAATAGATCTAGGTCCCGTCAGCCTGCACCTACTATGACCCCAACCATAAGAAAGTGCAGATAATCAAGAACATACCGGTAGTTTAATTACATTTTGCTTACAAGTGGTGCTAGAATCCACCCAGCCACAAAATATGAATGAAAACAACATACATAGCTTTCAAACTTGGTGCAGTCATCATGGTCATCGTTGGAGCAGTACATGGGTCTGTGTGCCATGGTGATTATCCAGGGTCTTGCTGCTCTGTTCTCTGGTTTGTTCGCTTCCTGGTAAAAAAAAAAATTAAAAAGTTACAGCAACTTAAATCCAAATAACCCAAACTAAAATGCAAAGTTCACCACATACAATCATGAACCACTTTGTTCTGGACAGTAATTGAAATCTCAAAGTAAAATGTAGATAATCTGTAACTCATCATATATCTGGTATCTCTGTATAAAGCTATACCTCCAGGTCATTTTTCAGCCACTCATACTGCTTGAAGAGGAGATCTAGGCCATATTCAAGGTAAAAGTAGACTTCGGTGGAGAAAGAAATGAAGTGTGCTGAGCCAATGTTCCAGCTGCATGCAGACACAGACATGCCCAGGTTAAACCATTTTAAAACTGAATTTAAGCATACGCATCTTTAAAATCTCACACTCTTCTGATAGCTGAGGCCATCTTACTTTTTTCACCCAGAATTATCGCAGAGAAGTGCTTCCATAGAACTGCAGATATATCTGCTCCTATGTTATTAATGCTAAACCTCAGCAATCTTTCCAGTGTCTTAAAAGCAAAACTATAAGTCTTAGGCCAGCTAAAATGTTTGAGTTCAGAAATATAATTTAGGGTATAATATAATTAGGGTATAATATAATATAGGGTTCAGTGGTCATATTCAGAAGCCCATGACATGCTCATCATGACTAATAATACAGTTAGGTCACGGCAAAGATGGTTGTGTGTTTAAATTGCTTTGCCTTTATAGTTATGTCATTATAATGCATGGGTAGTTAAAGGGCATTCTAGATTCAAATGTCCTTAAAGTTTAACATTAAATACCACAGTGGAGAAAGAAAAATACATTTAATAAATATTGTTGACATACTCATCAGAATGTGATGCAAGTATGACAAATAGGGATTTGTATTTCATCAGAACCATCTGAAAGAGCTTTTCCAAAATTCAGCTGTAGCCAAGCACAAATATGGACCAGCCACTACAATTTGACATAAATGAAAATTGAAAGGAAGGTGGAAAACATGAAGCAAAGGTACAAACTGTCCTGATTCTACAGCACTGTGCATACAAGAGATGAACAGACCCTGCTGGGGAAGCCCTACTTGATCATTTTGATACCATATCAATAATGTGACTGTATCAGGTAAGAGAAATTACCATAGATAATAAGCTAGGAATCATACCTAATACTGATCAATATATATATATATATATATACACACATTTCATCGGTGCACTCTTATTGTTCAGAATAGGCATTTTATTGTCCCTTATGAGCAAGCCAAATGGTGATAGTGGAAAGGAAGAACTCCTCGAGATTAAGAGGAAGAAACCTTGAGAGGAAACAGACTCAGAAGGGAAACCCATCCTCATTTTGGTAATAAACATAATTAACATTATATAATAAAACAATTAAATGATGTTTGTTATGAAAACAAATACTGTCAAATGGTTGGTACTGACAAAAACACAAAGAGACTAATTCAGACAGAAGAGTAAACCAGTGCCTGCAAATGACTCTTATTACTATCATTCCAGACTGGTATATGTGATGTATGGAATGTCAGAGGCTTTAGCGTCCTCTAAACAATAAGAAATGCCCGTGGGACTACTGTCTGTAGTCCAGTAGTGGATCATATTACTGCTTCTTAATCATTTTCTCTCTGCTATCCTTCCACATACTGCAAAGCTCAGTGGTTTAGCTTACATGAAATTCTTCCTTGTTGATCATGCACTATGGATATAAGCCGGTAGGTAAAGATGATAAAATGGAGAGTTTCTACCTGTACCATAGGCTCTCTGTTTGCCCCGGCATGCTGAAGCGGTTTTTGTAGTGTGAGAAGTTGCTGTGAATTAAGAAAATTAATCAATAATATGAATTTACCACAGCAAACCAGAATGTCTGATTTTTTTTCAGCATACAGAGTATGAAACAGGTATAAATAAACACGAGACCCTGTTCATGATGTATTTCAAAAATAATGTCAAAAATAAACATGTCAAAAAAGTACCAAATAAATCACATTATAGGAAGCTACAGAGCATAGGTAATCATTTTAAAATTTCCATTTTGATCCTAAATAAAGCTTTGATTTTGGAATCTATGGCTGCAACAGTTCAACTGTTCACCAGTACTGACCTAATGAAACAAAGAACAGGGAGCCCCTAACTGAAATCAAGAATTTAGGGTTTAAGGTGACAAGTTGAGGGTCACGGTATCTGACTCAAAAAAAACAAAAAAAAAAAATCTAAAGATGATTAAAATCATACATGAACAATAATTCAATTCAATGTCAAGTCAATACTATGGTCATACAGTACATACCAGGTAAAACAAAGCAAGTATTACAACAATGTACCCTGAATAACACATTCTTCTGCAGCAGATTTTTTTGTACTATTTAATGACTTGATTCGTAATCTACTAAACAACACAGCTTAAATATTTAAATGAAGGAGCACTGTGTACAACACATAAGGCAGATATTGGACTCATCTTAAACAGCAAGGCAGATTGCTAAACAGACATTCATGTGCAGTAAAAGGACTACATTTAAAGACTGCAAAATAATACCTTTATTAAAAAAGAAGTAAACTAAAATATATTTGAGAGTTTAACTGGCAAAAAGAAAGTATTCCTGGCAAAGATCATGTTATGTAACTCATTTAATGTGAACAATCCTAATAAATAAAACCAGAAATATCTTACAATCTGGGTCACTGAAATAAGTAGACAAATGTGTAATGCTTCAACATAATGATATAATTATTGGGAAGCCCCAACCTTCAGTAAAATGATCTAATCACATTTAACTAGTATAAATCCAATTATATGTATTATACTTACTCATGAGCTTCCATTTAGATCCCTACCAAGAACAATTTATAAACGGTGAAGGGAGCAAAAAGGAAAACAGAACAGATCTAAACTCCAGAGGAACTGTCATTGCTAAAACCTATCCAGTGGGCAAATTCAAATTTTAAATGGCTACAGTTAAGAAGTCATTATGTTGTGTCATATGTAGTGCATTGATGTATATAGTACATTTAAGAATTAAAATGTTAGCAAAGCTTAAATTGTGCCCATACAGATATAAGAAAGATTTCAGTTTGTATTCAGGGACAATGCATTATCCAGGGACAATGCAAAATATGTCTTCCAAGTAAACAAAAAGCTTGGAAAAATCTTTTACTACTAAACTAAACATGCACAAATGGGTAAACATGTTTGGAAATACACAATGTTATCACCTCAGTGTTAACATAAGCTTTATTATTGTACAACCCCAAACCAGAAACATTTTGTGTTTCTTAGATTTACTTTGACTTTCATTGCAGACAGTATGAACCTGATATATTTAATGTTTTATCTGGTCACATCATAAGAATGTATGTATTTCAGGCCTGCAATACATTCACAGTAAAACATTTACCATGTTGTAATGTTGCGATTCTTTTTCATTTAAAATATATTTTGGCACAGAGGATTTAGTGTTTCAGATGTTATTTGGTCATTTTTCACATATTTTTGTTTCAAAATTCTCCACACATTCTTTATCGAGGACAGGTCAGGAATGCAGGCAGGCCAGTCCAGTACCTGTACCCTCTTCTTCCACAGCCAAGCCTTTGTAATGTGGTTTTGCATTGTCTTGCTAAAATTTTGCATTGACATCCCTGGGAAAGACATCCCAATGTATGTTTCTGCATTAACGCTGCCATCATAGAAGAGTAAATGACCTTACCCAATACCATAACAGACCCTGGCTTTTGGATTTTTTACTAAAATTTATTGCTCTATATTGCCCCACCCCAATTTTTCTTTGACTGTATTGCAGGTCTGAAATGCAGGAAGGGACGTTTATTATCAAATAAAATTACGCTAACCAGACAAAACAGGAAATATCTCGGGTCCATACTGTCTGCAGTGAAATAAACAACTAAGTAAATACAGGAAACACTGTTTGCTCTTTTATTTGCATTTTACATACTGTGCCAATGTTTTTTTATGATTTGTGTTTGTAAAAAATTATATCATCCAGCCATCAAACTATGGGCCATGGTCCAATCTGTCTATGTTCCGTTGTACCAGTACTACTATGGTGTACTACCGTAGCATATTATTTAGTATGTTAATATGCATGTTCAGATGGAGCCAAACTGAATACAACCCCTGGCCAAAACTATGGAACCACCAGACAGTGGATGTTCAACTAGATATTTTATTTCAAAGCAAATAGTTCATGTCAATTAGGAGAAAAAAATAGAAAACAAGTCAGCTTTGCAAGTCAGATGGAGCCTTCTCAGTCCCCCATCCAAACCCAATTACATATTTATACATACTTATATATACATTCACTGCTTCTCCAAATTGCCTTTCCACCACCCATCTGAAGCACCAATCCAACCACCCAAAGGCTTCTGAAGCCTGGTGTAATGCAAGCATAACCAAGGCAGTACACATAGGCTTTCTGAACTCCAAAAGTAAACATGGTGGTTAAACATCATAAGGGCACTAACCAAGGAGACAGTGTTAACAATTTAAAATCCCAGCAGGCTTGGCCAGTTTAAAGGAAAATAAATCATGCCAGGAGATCAATATCAGTGAGAATTCAAAAACAAAAACACTTCACGGTATGTTATTCAAGTCTGTGTCAAGGAGCTATGGCAGCTATGAATACCAAACTCTAAATTTTTCCTAGATTCCTTTTCTGTTTATAACAAGTGAATACAGAAAGCAATCAACACTAATATTTTAGAGGGTGCACGTTATGAGGTTTCCTCTAAGTACTTTAATACTTACAATTACTTAATGATTTAATAAATTACAGCTTAACAAATTAAGCATGAGACTAAATACTACAGAGGATTTTTGTAATAAATGACACATAAATTAGTTGAGAAAAATAAGCTAACATAGATCATTGGTGCAAACTGCAATAACACAAAACAATATTTGGTAATAGTATTGAAAAAGATTATTTGCCATTTTTAACATACTTGTTGGTTGATTGTAATCAAATATGCTGCTCTTATTCTTATTTTTTTACAATAATTTCAGAAGCATTCTTATAAACACTAACTGTTTTTCTACACTTTACACTTTTTATACTTTAAACACAAAGCAGATTTTCCTCAATAAATTGAAAAATGAGCTTTCAATTCCTTTTAATGATAAATTGCATATAATGTTAGGAATCAACTAGCTAAGTGATGAACAACTGAATTATATGAACACCATTTATAATGTACATCCACACTATTGATGTTGCAACAGAATGCCAACAAATCATCTGCTTTTGATTAAAATATTTGTATTAATATTTTCACATTTGACTATTGATTCCTGCATGGAAAGAAATGCTTGACCGTGCTCTACAGTATGTACACCCCTGCTGGTGATCAAAAAATATTCATTGGCTAGTTACCTGGAACAATGTGGTCTGGATAAATATAACAAATGAAGATTTAGAGTCTGGTTCCTTTTTGTAATAATTGAACTGTCGGCAAAGGGGAAAGAAAAATGCAAAAAAGCTCACTTATTTGTGTATACATAGCTCTAGCCAAAAAACATAGAACGAGTGATGTTTAAATTTAAGACTAAAGTAAACAAAAAAGGAATTTGAACACCATAGGAAGATCCCCCACTGGGCTCCTGTTCCACAAAGTATCAGTGCTCCACAGGAAACACAAGAGCACTACAACTATTCACACTTTTCCGAATGCACATTTGAAGTCTGCCAAAATTGTTACTGTCAGTTTGAGTGAAAGTTGAACAAACAAATACATACAACTAGACAATGGCGTGAACAGATAGAAGAAATACATAATATACATATACAAATATGTATAAACGCATGATATAGTCTGTAATCACAGACTGATCCCTCTAGATGTTAGGTTATCATGTCAGAAACACAGTATAAGAGTTTAATACTCAAAATAAAAATAAAATAATTCCATGAGTCAAGATAAACTCCATTATCTAAAGGTAACTTGCGTTTAAAAATTCAGGTATAGGGATATTGAGAGTCTGTTTCTATTATTTTCCTACCTGGTTCCAATATGTTCACAATCACACATACTTGTCTTGAAGCCAGTGTAATATTGTGAAGCAGAGGACTTTCTGATTGACTTTCTAGTCATAGTATAGACATAGTATATGTATTTATGCATGTCTGACACAGAAATGTCTGATCAGCTTAAGTAATATAAGAGTCAAGTCACCATTAACCATATAATGTACTTACTAAGCCCACTCATGATTACCAGGACAGGTCATATATGGTACGTAAGCTGCTATGGATTCAATCTGTCTCATAAACTCATCACCAATCCTGCCATTGTCCTGAAACACATGGGCACAGAAAAAACAAACACATCATGAAAAGGCCTATCAGTTTATACATCATTGTCATTATATAGGACAAAATACACATAATACTCAACACAGGCGCTGCCCATATTATAAAGGCCTGGTTTACGATATTTCAACTTTATGATGAGAATCAAATAATTCATATAAATACACATTTTGCAGAAATCATATTCTGAATTCTGATAAACAAAAATTTCCACCAGGCAATCAATACGCAGTATGGTGCTCTCTCGTAGATGCTGGGTATCCAGGCAGCAATTACTTTGCTCAAGTGTGGCTTAATTTAAGTGCTTTACATGTGTTTGTTAGGCTACACTATCAGCTTAAGATTCCACACCAAACCCCGTCGTAAATCAGGGAGATCCTGTAATTGTACGTGTGAAATGTATGCAAAAATATATGTGTGCCTGCAGCTGTATTTACTAACGACATATGCCAGAATATTAGAAACCTTTACTTAAAAACCTCAATAATAATAGACGAATAGTGTGAAGAGAATAACTCTAATAACTAAAGCTGTCATTAAGCAATAAATCAATTTTCCAGACAGCATTCTCAAACACATGTACAACAAAAATTGAGGAAGTTGATTAAGTTTAAACCAGCTGTCTTTGACAAATATCGTAATAACAGCAATTTTGGGATAAAAACGCTATGAACTACTATGGGTTTGTAATTTGTAATTTTTTTTACTTTTGGGTGGGGATGTAAGGGTAGGGGTTTGAAACGATTTGGTCTTCAACTGGTCGTGAGGTTTTCAGCTCTTCATGTAATGTGCAAAGTTATTACCTTTACTGGGAATCATTGTATAGTACAATAATTATAAGTCGGTAGATTGTCTGGTAAAAATGACAGTTTAACAAAAAATAGAGAATCTGTGAAAGTTCAATCGAATTCTTCTAAATTCAATCTAATCCAACTGTAAGGCTTAATTTGTCTTTTCTATAATATATGCTTCCATACACAAAAGCAAGCTGCAATATAATAATACATTCTGTACACTTAATAGACCTTTAATTGTAAGATCACAAACTCTCAGCGGGGAACAGGACATTACTATTATTTGCCACAAAATAAATAGTTAAGCAGCTACTGACAGTGAAAGTTCTCAGTGAAAGCTTTGGAGTGTCTGTTTTAAACATATTCTCTAATGTTTACCCTTTTATCATTTAGCAGACATCCCTATCCAGAACAACTTTCAATTGAAACAATCCTGCAATTCAAGCAATTGTGGGTTAAGTGTCACCACAGACCACTAAACCAGTACAGTCCCACAGCAATGTGCATTACTGTACAAATAGTTAAACCAAATGTTTGATGTGACTTTACCTCATGCATGTCATAAGCAAAGTCTCCTGTAAAGTAACCAGACAAAAAACATTTTCATTATTGAGACCCAAGTGTTTAGAAACATGGCAAATATTATGTATTATGTACTTAGCTGATTTGAACCATTTCCCCCTATAACCTAGTTAACCAAGAGACTTGAACAGTCTGGAAAATAACTGTTTGCTTTCTCATACTGTCCACTGGCCACTTCAATACAGACACTTGCCCTTTCTTGGTTAGAGCTTCCATTTATGGAAATTAGATTCACGACTTCAGAGTGCAGCATAAAATCAAGTTTTCTGTGAATTTCAACGCAAATCCACATTCAAATGTGAAAATCGCACAAAAAGAGGCATGATCATCAGTGCTAGTCTATCTTTGTGGGTAGATGTGGGCAGGAACAGCAGAAGACCGAGTTTGGGTGTCATTGCAAGGAAAACAGAAAGTCGAGACTCCAAAGGGCAAAAGAGTGCAAAAATTGGATCACTGAGCAAGTGTAAAAACATTGCCCGGTCAGATGTATCCAGATTTCCATTGCACCATGCTGATGAAGGGGGTCAGAATTAAATTTCCTGACAAGGGTCTACAGTTCTGAATGGTTGAGTTGCAGTAACTTTAAGTGTAATGTTTTGTTGATATAGCCTGGGGCCTGAGGAAGGACATTTTCATTTTGCCATTATATCTGACCAAGTACATCCCTTCATGGCAGCTGTTTACCCTATGGCAGAAGTACACTTTTTCGTTGGGACAATGCACCATGCCACAAGGGTCATAAAGTCATGTATTGGTTAAAGGAATATCAAAGTCTCCAGATCTTAAACTGGAACATATCACTGAAAAAAAGGAAGAATGGGCTGTGCAGAGCATGTCCGTACCTCCTTCTAATTTGTCAGAAGCTGTCCTGCGTGCTACAGAGCAATTTCAACACCTATGTCATGAAGAATTTCCACGGTTATAAAAGCCAAATCAGGTCCAACACACTAACAGATGGATTTCATGCTACTTTCTCATAAAGGGTTAATATAGTGTATAATTACTTTTCATGTGAGCTCTAAATAAATTCATTCATAGAAAAATAAATACAAAAAACAAACATATGTGTTAAGCCTTCCTACTTCTAACTTTATAATTATAAAATATAATGACAGCTATTATGAATCTTTGATAAAAGAGATTTAAACTAAATGAAAATTAGCTGCCAAAATTAGTACAGCATGGCTGTGTATTTACCGATGTGTAAGATGACATCATACATCCCAGCTTGTGTCTCTTTTTGTAGTCGTGCCAGTGACTGAGGGTTCTCATTACCCATGTCACCAAACAGAGCAAATCTTGGGCTGAAACTCGTGCTCTCATTTAGAGCACTAAAGAAGAAAATATCACTCCAGCCTGCTTCACTGCCACAGTGATACACTGTAAAACAAACAAACAAACACATGCGCATTCTCAATCAGAATTCTGCTACTGTTACACAACACTGTCTCGGTAGATCATGAAAATCTAATTTACAATGTGTAAATAATCCTCTTTTTGCACTAGCTTTGCTTGTAAATAGTGTAAATATTAGCAGATAATTGGTCTCATAATATGTGGTATTATATGCTCTATAGGAAAACCACTCAATGATTGTGATGACACAGAGCAACAGTCTAAACAGGTTGAGTTTTGTTAAGACCACTAGGTTAGCTTGCCTGATTTCTACAGTTAACACTACTCAGAAAGAACTGATTAACACTAAACACAGTGGTGCTCACTTCAACTGCTTATTTGCCATACAACATGCAGCAGACATTGAAAATCTGCTTAGCACATTTGTCTGTTGAGAAGTCTGCAGTGAAAAAGGTATTAATTTTATTACCTTTACAAAATAGTTGCTTATTAAACCGACTCAGCATGCCGGTATGCTAAAAAAAAGCCTTGGTAATATTAACAAAGTAAAAATGTAAGCTGGAAATGTATTACTTCTTTACTAGCACTTTAATAGTAACTAAAACTCTTTATTTAAATAATGTTTTTTTTTTTTTTATTAAAAAGCACAAAAGTTGACAATACAAGCATCAAAACAATGCATTCACTATTTTTAATAATGCAGTGATTTTGTAATTGACTTCTGTGTTCAGAATGAAAAAACACAATATTGATTGCCTTTTTAAGGCAAAATATAAATTTTAAAAGGTACTTTCATAGGAAACAGCATGTGCATGCTGTTGTTTCATGTTCCATAAGTGTGTTTGTGACTATAATCCATAAAGGATAATAGTGCTGTGAATAATAATTAGAATGAAAAGTAATTATGAAAATTTTGGACCCAGCCCGTAAACAGGCACAATGTTGAAATGTATTAACAATGGAAATTTTCACAGCTTTAATACTGAGGCTATTTGATTATCTGTGGTCATGTTTATTCATTATTCAATTAGATTTATGCTTAGATTACTTTAATAAGCAATAACTGAGCTTTTAGGTCAAACATTTAGTGTTTTGCTTAAATCTCTCTATACCTGTTACTGTTGACGACTAACACTAATCTTTGCAGAAATATTAATATAATTTCATCCTGTTTGATATTTGGGTGGACCTGTGTGACAGATTTATGGTGGGAAAGTTTTACGATAAAACATCAAAGGTCCCTGGATTATTACAGTGTCTGCTTACCACTTTAAATTTTCAACCAGATGACACTTAAATTAGATTAAAGAGTATAAATATGCATCAGCTACCTCAACAAACTGCACTAAGCTTTAAAACTCAGCCAATCACATCACTGCGGCCCCGTTTATGCTTACCATATGCCGCTCCAGGCCTCAGATCTGAAAGTGTGACCCTGTGAATGTACATTTTACGCTTCTCTGATCCTTCATCAGTAAAAGCAGTGGAGTTTCCCTTAGCAGTGTAATTGAAGAGCTTGTCACCCCAGAGTCCGTACTCCACAACACTCTCCGTGTCATCAAAGGTTGTCCATGTAACCACCATGGATCCTTTTATACCTGTTAGACAATACAAAGATTGCATTACATAGCACAGATAAAAGAGTCAACACATTTAGTGCACTCTTACTCTTAAAGTAAAAGATGTAATTTTATGTTGTGTCTTTATACATGGTTGGATTAAAGAAAGATCAGCTTATCAGCACAGGGAAACCAATGTAGACAGCTATCAACTTTAATTCAGCAACTTGCATTTCTCCCATACACAAATACCCAGATAAAAACGTACTTCAATTTGACCAGGGGAGGTTAAAAGGTTTTATTGCTGCCAGCTTCTGCTATTTTTCTCCTAATGTATTCATTAAAATAGCTCTGTTATCACCTTGTCAAGAACATCATTATGAGACTGGAAATAATATAGGTCACTAACAGCTGCAATTAACATGGAGTAACGTGTAAGCCAAGACATTCAGAACAGGAAGAATGTTAAAACATTTGTTTTCTTAATTAGTGCTGGCTAAACAACTTCTGGCTGGCCAAATGAAGCTGTGGTTAAATTATAGGGCCATGAATGGCCTGGTCTCCATGCACTAATTACACATTTAATTATGTCACGTGCACTAGCATTGCAACCCTGTGATTAGGGTATTTAAAGTAAAACAAACCAGTTAGCTGTTATATAATTTAATATGTTTAATCAACATTTCATCAGTGTTCAGGTTACATTAAGGAAAAACATCACGTTACCATGGATATACCATATTCTTCAAAACAATAACAATACAAGGTCTGCAACAGTCAGCGTGTGGCCAACCATAACATTTTGCTTAATTATTAATACAGTCAACAAAAACATTTTATATACGTTAGTCATTCCAGCAAATGGGAGCCATTTGATTGTTGTTCCTCCTAAAAATAAAACATTATTTTATATATAATGTAGTTATCCAACATTGATTCTAACATCACACACATTTTATTTATCATATGTATTGGTCAATCTCAGACAATTTATTTTTACCTTTATAATTACTGTTACTCAATCCTGTTACTCTTTATATGAGTTTCTAGCACGGAGTTAATAAATACATAAAATCTATGCATGGCATCCATGCTAATAGTGTTAGTTCACTAAGCACATTCTGGTTATTTACCAAACATATATATTTTTACAAGTAAAACGATAACAGCTTAAATAATTCCGGTAACAGGATAGTAAGTTAAGATTGACCTTATGTTTCCATGGTCTACACAGGATTAAAAAAGCACTTTTTTGGAGTTGTGATTTTAATTATTATAATTCAATAAATTATAATTGTTATATTTCATAGTAAAGTGTAATGTTGGAGGTCAAGGACAGCAAACAAATACTATTGTTTGTGTTTTAGTTTATTAGTTTCATAGTTTCATTATTCATGTTTTGCATTATATATGTTACATTTGTAATTGCATCACTGTGCAGGACAGTTTGCTTAATGAAAGGCTTCTTACAGTGATTAGATTACTACATTTAGTAATTGATAATAGATCATACATATATATTACTGACAAAAATACAATTTAACAAAATTCTAAATGAAAGATCTCATAATGAAATAAGTCCTAAGTTTGTGAGCAGTGTGTATAAATATATGTGTGTGTGTGTGTACCTGGGAACAGAAATGGCACCTAGTCGATGGAATGGCACACAACAGAACATTTGGCCTAATTTGAGTTTATTATAGTTGATTTTAACATGAAATCTGTGTCCATCACAGTGGACAGTCGATTCTAAGGTGGTGGGCCAGGTTCGAGTCCCAGAAAAAGAGAGGCCTGTCAGAGGATCATCCACAACACTGTAATAGTGACCTCTACTAGTCATGCAATGGACTGAGGTCTCATCTAGGGCATGCTTACCGTGCTTTCTCTGACATGGGGCTCAGACCGCCCAATTATTTTAAGTACCACAGTTTAAATTTTCAAAATATAACTAATCTCTAAAAACCAAGACACCATTGGAAATGTATGCTTAAAGACAAATAAAACTGCAACACAAAGCATTGAAAGAAACAGCACAAAATTAACTATAAAAAAGTTTTGCAATATTAGTTTTTCACTCCTATTACAAGCAGCCTAACATTGCAGCAATGTATTTTTCTTACATATTCGTCAATAATATTTAATCCAAGCAACTAGGTTACACATCAAATATATCAAAAGCTTATATGAACTAATGGACTTTTGTGAATTCTGTGTAGATGTCCTGGGCTGCCATCTAGTGTCTGAATGTTTTGTGTAAATTTATTTCCAGAAGACAGCACAGTGGACTCACCGATCTCCAGTTCACTTCCAACCCCACACACTATGCTATGTCTGCATGGGTTTCCTTCCACATTCAAAAGGCATGTGTTAGGTTAAAGGGTGTTTCTGAAGAGTCCTAGTGTGCATGTGCGAGTGTGCCTGTGTGTGGAGGGGGTCCTTTTGAATTTTGTGATGAGGAATGGTTTTCTTCTAAAGACTTAAAGAACAAATTCAGCACAAACGTTAGTACTTTCATTGACATTGCTTGACTGTGTTAAACACAAACTGTAAATTTACTGCTACAATTGAATAATTATGACACATGACAGTAACAAAGTTACATTGATACCAGTCAGCAATTCCATTTAGAGCAACCAATTAACCTAATGCATGTCTTTTTACTGTGGGAGGAAACCAGAGTGCCTGCAATACATAAAGAGGACACTGACAGGATTGAACCAGGGATCTCTAAAGCTGTAAGGCAACCATGCTAACCTCGTGCACCACTGTGACACCTAACAATTAACGCACGTAACAATGGGCTCCACATTAGTACTCTGTAAAACTTCACATTACATAAATATATTAAATAAAAATACAGTAAGATTCTTACCTGGATAGGATATGTGCACCTGCTCGGGCTGGGACCGGATAGGTGGCACGCATGATGATAATGAAATCAGGCCACAGAAAACAATCAAATATAGGATCATCATTCTTCCTTTGCTATATTTTACTTCTCCTGTCCCACTCTCCTAAACAACAGAATGGGGAACAGAGGCACCAGTTTAACTCGTGCACGTTACATAGTGACTACAATCTCATGACCAGTTGTGTAAGCTCACCCTAAAGTCACATGATCACAATTATAGGTAATTTCACTAAAAGCTTGGTTCCTTTTACAAGGCAATTCTAAAACAGCAGCCCTTAAAAGGCTTACACAGTGGTGTGAAAAAGTGACACCCCCCACCCCTTTAGTCCCTTCCTCATTTTTTTTTGCATGTTTGTCACACTTAAGTGTTTCGAAACATCAAACCAATTTAAATAGTAGTCAAAGACAACACAAGT
>JAVSBV010000147.1:2683191-2703645 GCA_033117975.1 Parotocinclus spilosoma | reverse complement strand
ATTTACTCAGATTAAACTTTTGATCTGTCATCTATGTTCTATTACGAATAAAATATTGACATTTGCCATCTCCACATAATTGCATTCAGTTTTTATTCACAATTTGTTTAGTGTCCCAACTTTTTTGGAATCCGCTTTGTACATGTTATTTGATTATGGGCAAGCATATATTTTACTGATCACAAAAAATTACATATTTCAAAATGATTTTTTGAGCAATGTACAGTATACACAGTACATACACACACAAATTTACACACATGCGAAGTAGAGCTGAGGCTGTATGGGACAAATACATTTCCCTTTTTTCACTTTAGACATTCTCCTCATCATTGTTTGCACCTGCTCTCTGTGGTTTAACTTTTGTCTAATTGTTGTGTCTGCCTGTTAGTGGCTAGTGCTAATCTGTTTATCTTCCCAGCATGCTTGTTTTGCTTTTCTGCTGTGTGCTATGGAATTCAATTGGTCAGTTTCTTATGTTATCCTTATTTAGTTTTTTGTATATTTATGTATTTTAGCAGATGCCCTTTTCTTAAGCAACTTACATTTGAGTCTTATAATCCAAATAATTGTGGGCTAATGGTCTTTCTCAAGAACCCAACAGTGGTAGCTTAACAGAGGTGGAAATTGAACCATGTACCTTCTGGTACAGTACCTTACCCAGTACCTTAACTTCTAGTCTACCACAGTCCCAGATATATAAGTAAACTATAAGGTGAAGATATCAACCTACTTTTCAATGAAACAAGATGATCTATATCAACCCTCATCAAACAGTCCCACCTCATTACTGATGCACAAATCTGAAAGGCCAACTTAGCAGATGTTTGGTATGCTCAACTCATTCAGGGTTGTGTAATTCAGTCAGGGTTCACTGATATTCTAGTTAATTTACATCTTGAATATTCTGTACATTAGACATATTTCAACCATAATTTAACCATCAATGTAACATTTATATACACCAACAACTCATAAAATGTATAGTGTAAACAAGTGCATCATAGCCACAGAGTAAGAATGTGTTAAATGACCTTCCCAACATGTCCTCACCAATGCCAGTGCCAAAGTGTAAATTTCCTGTTTAAATTTTTATGCTATCCTTCTTCAATCATGAGAGTTCTCTAGGATAATGGTGTAACCACTCTCGCACTGCCATCAAATGCCTATTTGTTTCAGCGCCTTTCAAAAAGCATTCTTTATCTTCAGTGAGCAGAGTTATATTGGTTTTAAAGACAATCAATTGAAGACTTATTACCACCCTCTCCTTCCATAGACCCTCTCTTAATTTCAATTATGTTAGATACTTTAATTATTCATTTCATAATGCATGTCACGGAGAAACATTAGCCACTGACTATCCTAAATGCATCAGGCAGACTTTCCCTTCATCCTGGAGGTTAATGGCTAATTCTGCACATTAGCTTCAGTCCATGCAGTACACCTCATATGTCACCGCTCACTTAAGTCATAGCAGACCTGGGCTGAATCAGTTATGTAGGCATTCCAAACAAGTGTTGTTAACGGGACAGTTTCTTGCAAAAAAAAAGATTAAGCTAGAATGACTCTTTGGACATAGAATAAAGCAAACATCAGTTGTGAGTGAAATTTAATCCTCATTCATGGTCATCCATTCAAGGTGTACATTTAACCCTTACAAGTCGCACAATTTCTTTCATGCAGAAAAAATAAACCTAAGAAATGTCAAACATGCGTTGTGTGTGTGTGTGGCTATAAATCATTCTTAAAAGGGTTCAAAGATGCTTGTTAAGTCCAATGACTTGCGTAACTAAATTCTTTTAATATGCTGTGAAATGAAACATTTACCAATTCAAGTACACACTGTGCACTTAGCATATTGTTTGCTGATTACATGAAATGTTGATGAGACTGATTAAACTGAAGATCTTGTGGAATTAAAAGAAGTTTTAAAAAAACATACACACAAACAGACAAATGACAGTGATGTGTTTAGATGCATACCTATAAATGAAAATGCTGATACACAAGGAAACACCAGCAATGCAGCTTTTTTTACAACAGTTAAAAATTTTTTAGATATCATTAATTTTCTTGATGACAGGTCAATCAGTCTCAACCTGAGCAGAACTGAGCTGTGTACAGTAGGTGATGGCGAAGATTAATTTCACAGGCTTAAAAGCCAATATGGTCATCAGTCTATGTGCATTTTTCAGATGTTTAATATTCTGTGACCCAACAAATGCTATTTATGGTGATGTTTTAGTGATGTTTGTCTGTGCTCATAATGCATGAGTCTAATATTATCATAGGTATGTTCCAGTGGCGGCTGCTGAACATTCAAAGATGGCAAGCTCATTGTAAGCATCTTTTCCAGGGACTTGACCAGTTTTCTCTGACCAGGAAAGCAGAACTAGGCTGCTTAAACAACCTTGGACTATTGTGTTACAGGTGTAAAACTTAAGCCTTTCTAAACAGGAGAAAATCCTTTCTACACCAGTAGATGTAGCTCCAGTTGGTGTCACTAACAATAACAGTTTGTACAGCTGAGGCGTTGCAGTGTCCAACAACAAACTAACAAAAACTCAAACAAGGAAATGTTGAAATTATGTTAAACTGAAACAAGGAAAATACTATGAATGTGCTTTATTTACAGTGTAAGAAATGAATAATGGATTTAATTATGAATAAATAAATAAATCTTCAAGTAATTTAGCCAAGCAAATTCCAAGAAATTGGTTTGCAGTTTGTCGATTACACTTGCAAAATCCACGATGAGACTGAGCTCTCAATGATTAAGTGACAGTTTATGTCTCAAAATAGCTGTCAATCAAAACAGGATTCAGCCTTCATTATGCGGAAGCTCAGCGTCCAGATCAACCAAGGCCAGCCCACAGCTACATCAAACAAAATCGACATCGACAAAATCATGGCATTTATCCAATGACCATCGAGTTTGGAGGCAATGGTAAAAAAATGTCCGATGCAGTCCCACTGAAGTGAATGGATGTCAGCTTCTACAGGCGAATGCATTGACCATAGACCATATAAGAAAATGATTTTTAAATCTTTGGCATTGACGCTACGAGAATGTATGAGATGTTAACTGAATCAAGTCTTCGAGATTCTAATCGAGTCCCTTTAGAATCTAATTCTGAATTAAGAATCTATTGCTGTTCTGCACAGGTATTCACTCAGCACAGTACATTCACCAAGACTTTACAGATACAAGCTGACCTAAAATATGATTTTATACTGTATAATGGGTGGAAACCTGAATACCCAAAGAAAATATTTATTGCTTGCAATATATAGTACTTGCATCATGGCACATTCAATTGTTTGCATATATGTGGAAGAGTGTCTGCCAAATTAATAAATGTAAATGTAGCTCCCATAGCTTAAGCCTCGGTAATGCACTGACATTGTAACAAACTGCCCAGGACACCGCATAGACTTGGCTGGTGTTTCTTTCAAATCAGACGCAATTTCGAATTTTCTCTTAGGATGAAAAGTAAATGCCTGGGTAGGGCACTGTCATTACAGCAATCATATCTCTCTGGTGTTTTTATGCTACTTTAAATATATCTTTAACACACTGATGGACATTTTCTAAACCACTATCATTTCAAACAGACTGTGTTCTCCACAGGCAATCTGCATCTCGTTGGGTGTATGTGCTATATGAATAGAAACCAGACACCTGTCCTATACTGGGTGTATTTATATTATATTCTGTTCTCCCTCCAGCCATGCATATCCAAACAGAAGGCAGATACCCAGAACACATGGTAAAAGTGTGTGGTGAGCATTATATTGTACCTTCAGGCTTTAGAGACCAATGATCATTATGCTCATCCTTGTCATTTCAGCTATTACTGTCATCTGGGACTCTAATCTCAGTTTCATATGACTAACCAATTATCATAGTTGCAGAACATATTGAGATAAAATGGATGTGTGCGTGACTAACTCAAGGCCTTGGGTGACTTTTTATAAGCAATACAAACATTGTGTATGGACAGCCAAATGCCTAAATGGTTTAAGACCTTTCTGGTGGCAGACGTGTGCAAAGTAAGCCTAATTATATGACAAACCCTCAAATCTTAAGCTATTTAAATCTATGTAGAAATGGTCCAAAAAGAAAAGCTCCACTTTTTCATTTGTTAGTGTATTTGTTACAGTAAGTGAAATTTCTCTTTCAGACCCTTATATGCACTTTGTTTATCAACTGTACTTAAATATGTCAAACAACATACAGCATACAAGAAAGTGGCCAATATTTAACCTTTTTATTATGTTTTAATGAGATGAACATAAACTTTGTATGCATCAGACATGAATATGCATATACAAATTCTACTTTAATACTTACATGTTAAGCATACTAAATAAATAAAATACAATTTGGCATGTGCAAACATTTGAGCACCTTTCCAGATCATTCAGGATGCTATGTAAGGAATCAGCAATTAATTGACTCATCGTGATTTAATAAAACTGCTGTAGATTAATGTGTCATATCTGTTCTCTGTAGAGTTTGCATGAACTTATTTTCTTTTAGAAAATAATTTATTACAAATCTGTTACGAAATGTGGTGATTTTTATTAGGACTTAATCATGCGGGATAAGCGTATCCCACGACGTATAATACGAATGGGGAAATAATATAGAATAACTGAAAAGGGATGAAGAGCGGAGCGTAAGGCTCCTAACACAAAAAAACCAAAAGGATAAAGGGGCGCGCCAAGGGTCCTGAGTGGGAGCAATGCTCGAACTGAAAGCGCCAGTCGGGACAGACGTGCAGAAAGCACGGTTTTGGGACGTCTCTTAAATGGCGAGGCACGGAGGTAGTTCAAACGCCAGGGAGCGAGCGTGAGCTCGAATGTGCATGCAATTAAATGAAAGCCATGCCGGGACACGTCTTATAGAGTGCGTGTTTACCCGGTGGTTACTCTAGCCGGGGCATATCTTGAGTCCGCAGCCGACTAGAGTCAGACTCAAGAGAGCGCAAAAGTGCCGGAGCGCCAGGACGCGTATGCTTCTAACGCACTACCAGGTGGCTGCTCTAAAGAGTGCAGGGGACGCCGAAGTGCTAGAGGACGAGCGTGAGCTTGAACATGCACGCAGCGCGGGGGGGGGGTGATATCGCGTTAGTGGCAGAAGGGCAAAAAGGCAAGCATATAAGCTCGGGCGCGCTTGTAGCGCGAGTGTGAATAACACACAAAAGGTGCCGAAACGGCAGAACACGAGAATTAACTTGGGTGCGCAAAGAGGGTGAGCGTGAGCTTGGAAGCGAAGACGCCAGACCGGAGCGCGTCCAGAGTGCGTACTATTTTGGACGAACACCCCGACTGGAGTGAGGCTAGGTTGGTGCCAACAACGAAAGAGCGCAAGCTCAGAACGTGCGAGGAGTGCACGAGTACGGGAAAACCCTCAAAGTGACCCTAACAAATAAAATACCTCGTCATTCTGTTACGAGATGTGGTGATTTTTATTAGGACCCAGGTATGCGGGATAAGCATGTCTCATGACGTATAATAAGAATGGGGAAATAATATAAAACAACTTAAAAGGGATGAAGAGCGGAGCGTAAAGCTCCTAACACAAAAAAAAGGATAAAGGGGTGTGCCAAGGTTGCTTCTCGAGTGGGAGCAACGCGCGAACTGGTCGCGAGAGGGCACAAAGTGCCAGTCGAGGCAGACGTGCAGAAAGCACGGTTTTGGGACGTCTCTTAAATGGCGAGGCACAGAGGTAGTTCAAACACCAGGGAGAGAGCGTGAGCTCGATGTGCATGCAATTAAATAAAAGCCATACCGGGACATGTCTTATAGAGTGCGTCTTGCCAGGTAGCTACTCTAGCCAGGGCGCACCTCGAGTCCACAGCCAACTAGAGTCAGACTCAAGAGAGCGCAATAGTGCCGGAGCGCCGGGACGCCATGCCGGGACATGTATACTTATAACACACTACAGAGTAGTGCACACTAAAGAGTGCAGAGGACGCCGAAGCGCTAGAGGGCGAGCGTGAGCTGTAAAGCGCACGCAGCGCGCTGGGGGGGGGGGGGAAATCGCGTAATTGGCCAAAGGGCAAAAAGGCAAGCATATAAGCTCGGGCGCGCTTGTAGCGCGAGTGTGAATAACACACAAAAGGCGCCAAAGTGCCAGAACACGACAATTAACTTGGGTGTGCAAGGAGGGCGAGCGTGAGCATGGAAGCGAAGAAGCCAGACCAGAGCGCGTCCGGAGTGCGTCCTATTTAGGACGAACACCCCGACTGGAGTGAGGCTAGGTAGGTGCCGATCAGGACTAACACTGAGCAAATTATTTATTCCACAGTATGAGTTCCCTAACCACAAATCCTTATTCCACACCGCCACACTGATAAAAATCTGTTTAAAAATGTATTTTGGCATACGTGGCCTATTATGTTTTTTTCTGTATTTTTATATAGGGAGATTCATTTGGATGTACTGTTTAGTACCTTGCAGGATGAAAAGTAATTGTAATAAGATATATATATGTATATATATATATGTGTGTGTGTGTGTGTGTGTCATATCGCCCACCCCAATACAGTCTTTATATTCAAATATTCAAATTACAGTAGAAAAACAAGAACAGTCATAGCCCTTAAATGTTACAAGCAGAACATGTCAGAAATCACTGATCATGAATTTTAAAATAACAGATTTGTTCCTGTAGCAATACACATTTACCTTATGTAAATATTTTAGACTTTCCCATTCCGGCTTTCCTGCAGCCCTGAATAGGATTAAGTGAATAAAACAATGAATAAATGAATGATTTCCCAGTTTATGAAGCCTATTTCCCCTGAAACCAGTTGTCATTGATAAAGTCATTTAAAAAGCTTTATACTGATGAAGATATTCAGTCCACTGATATTGTAACAAACATTAAGAAACATGGGTTTGTTCAGGTGTGCTCATGTTAACTTACTGCTTACAGCAGGGTTTTGTCCATACCAATAAAGCTTCTCCTCTACCCTCTTCTTTTTCCACTGGCATAGCAGAAGCATCCGGAAAGTCTTTTGAAAGGTTTTGTTGCAGAGGGCATAGCACATTGGATTGACTGTGCTGTTGACATAGCACAGCCAGTAGCCAAGGTGCCAGAGAGAGAGAGGAATACATTGTGAACAGAAAGTGGAGATCAGCACCATGATATTGTAAGGTGTCCAAGTGAGAATGAAGGCCAGTAGAATAGCACTAAGAGTCTGTGCTGCTTTTCTCTCTTTGATTAGAACCATCCTCTTACGCTTGGAAATATGACTTTTCAGAGACGAGTCACTGGACTTACAGGACAACGCTGTAGAGGGCATGCTTATGGAATTCCTGGAAGAGAATGTTGAACTTGCTGCTTTGGTGTCTCCATTCTTGGTGTCTGGAGAGTTGCTCTCTTTTGAAGCTGATTTGAACTTGTATGAAATAGGCTTCTTGCCCTTTTGGAAGTTACCCTTTATAGATGATGGAAAGAAATTCTCTTCCTCACGACTGCTCATCTGTTCACCCTCACTGGACAGGACTGTATTGTTCTCTCCGCATGTTTGGTTTCTGTAAACCAGCAGGACTCTCGGAGACATGGGATGTTCCTCTTCTTCGAAAGATGCATAACTATTGAAGGTGGTGAGCTGGTCAGCTTTGGACCACTCATCACTGAATGTAGTGGTTGATTGAAGTGCTCTGCTGCAACTGGAGGATAACCAGGATGTCTGGTTCTGCTTTCTAGACCTAATAATATCTGTCTGAGGAGGAGTTTTATTGTCAGAGTCTACAGAATGGTTTACTCCCTGGAGTTCTGCCAGGTCTTTAGTACGCCTTTCTGTCTCTTTGTATATCCGACAGTACAAGATGGTCATGACAGAAACAGGGATGTAAAATGCAGCAATTGCTGTCCCAAAGGTTATCACAGGCTCTGAGAAGAACTGGATTTGACACTGTCTCTCAGGTACGGTTCTTTTCCCCACAAAATACTGCCAGCATAGAATTGGGGGAGCCCAAAGGATGAGAGACACAAACCAAGCCAGACCAATCATCACTGCAGCATGCTTTGGTGTTCGCTTGGCTCTGTAGGTCAGTGGTCTTGTAATGGAGAAGTAGCGGTCAAAGCTAATTACTAGCAAGTTCATTACTGAGGCATTGCTGGCTACATAGTCTAGAGCTAACCAGAGGTCGCATGCCAGGTTACCTAATGACCAGTAGCCCATCAGTATGTATGAAGTGTATAAATTCATGGAAAACACACCAATGATAAGGTCAGCAAAAGCCAAGCTCAGTAGGTAATAGTTATTAACAGTCTTTAACTGACTGTTTACTTTGAATGACAGCATTACAAGAACATTTCCAATAATTGTGATCAGGCTCACTACTCCTGACAAGGTTGCTATAGTGATGACTTCCCACAGGCTATATGTGACCGGGTACATTCCTGATGCATTGGAACTGATGTTAGAACTGTCTATTTGACCTCCATCCATGGCGATGTTCTTAGACTGTGCCTAGCAGCAGCTCAAGGAAAGCTTTGGGTTGAACAGAGCTTCATGATGACTTGGAAATTCTGGAGGATAAAAAATGTATATGTTTTAGAGGGCATCTTCAAAACAGAAAACATCCACTTGCTCAATTGTTGCATAAATTCAACTTAATCATGTAACAAAATATTTTACAGTATTGAGCAAAACTCTAAAGCCACTATTTTAACAATTGTATGACATTGGATTATTGTATAGTATTTTCCACTAAACATCATTCCAATCTTTGCAAACTTATTGTAAAATTTTCTGTTTTTATTGGTTGTATTCAAACAAAGCAACTGAGAAATAATAATATACGGTCAGTACGCTAGTGTCATTCTTTAACTCCCTAAATAAATCTACACTGGTTAACAGGGAAAAAAAATACTGTGAACATGTTTTATTTTAAATTGTCTGACGTTAAGACTTTGTGGCTATTTTCGACCTACATATAATAAATGGCAAATATACAGACTGGAAGGCTATATTCAGATGACTTTTATTTATGATCTTCATTTATTCGTTCACTTTCTGTTTAGTCCTGGGAAGGGCAATAGATGCAAGACAGGGCACCAAGGCCACATACACTCACACACTAGGTCCACTATGACATAATAAATTAACCTTAAGCATTTCTTTGGACTGTGGGAGGAAAACTGAGCATGCGGAATGATGGTTAATAATGACATATTATAAATAATAAATAATAATTTTAGACTATTTATAATTGAATGTTATTTAATATAATTGAGCCTTAGTGCTCCATGGCATGGCAACTAAATCTGAGGGTTGTTTAGATGAATCTTAGACCACTTAGTCCCATATTACAGCTGCAGATAGTGTTGAGGTGATATGTTTTTTTAACTCTGTTTTTCCATTTTAAGCATTGGAAACTTGCAAATTCATATCTCTTAAGCTAAGCTACTCAGTTAGATGGTTGCATTGTAACTGATCATACTTGCAAGTTGCAATGGGCTGAAACTAAATAAGCATACAACACAAAGTATAAATATATAGGAAAATGTGTATATATGATATAGTGATTTGTTATAATATATACACTTTGATTTATACTTTAACTGTCTCTGAGGACAGAAATGATCTGGGACTTGTCCAGTTACTGTCCTCACACTTGTATAGCCCATAAAATTACACAGAATAAATTAATGTCCTACATTCACACATCCTTACATCACAAGATCTTTGACATTTTGTGCCAAGCCATATATTTACATTTGCATCCTTAATAAATGTACATGTTCACTAATGACATGAATATCTATGGATGTCTGTAAAAGATCTATTATTGCACATAAGGCCAAACTGCACCTGAAGCCACATTGTACTTTACACATACCACACATTCATTTCTTGCACTAAATCTTAAAAACAGTGGAAAAGACATATACTAGTCATTTACTACACATTTACCACAATCTCTCCATAAATATTATGTAAATATTGTACCTATCACCAGTAGATTTAAGTATAAACATAATAAATATGAAATACATTAAATGCTCATCAACCCTAAAATTGCATAAAGCAGTTTTTAGAGTCACTGGCTAGTGGAAACAAAGACAGCCTGGTGCAACACACATTTGTCAAATGTACATTTAATCATAAATAATAATGAAATTTATATATCGTTTTAGGGGATCAAATAGTGCTCTTCTAGTCCAACTTAAATGAATAATTCTTAAAGAAAAGCATAAATGTGCATAAATTATTTTCCAAGATCAATAAGTTGGATCTATTCATTACTTTCAGCATAGTTCCAGCTATTGTGACTTTAATGAGGCGTGACCTTGGTTTGTAATGAAATGGAGTGGAATTAAACTGGGCCTGCCTCAACTTGGGTAGAAATGGAAGGATTTGATAACACTACATTCCAGGCCTGGATAATCCATGTTCAATTATGTAAGTCACTTGATTTACTTGTTACAACTGTTTCATCAAGTTGTAAGAATGAATGTCTTCACAACTACACCAATACTTGTACAACATAGAATCATCTGTCTTGTTTCCACAAATTGAGAATTTTATTTAAACATTATAATAAAAGGCATTTTATATAAAGTTTTGGCCAATCATTTGTCCACACTGGGATGTACTTTATATAGTAGGTTGCTCAATTACTGCCTACTTTACTGTTCATATAATAAACCCTCCTTCCTGTTCCTTGATGGATCTTATCAGAAGTTGGTTCCTTGATCGTTTTCTCCTGTTCCTCTTCTTCCCGTATACGGTTATATTGTTTCCCTTGCTACAATTTTTTTTCCTGCTTTATTTTCTGTTGTAACCCCTATTATGTTTTTTTCTGTTTTTCCTGCCCCTATTTTAAGTATTGCTTTTTGTCTTGTAAATTCCATGTTAGCTGTCTGTTTTTATTCTGGTAGCATATATCGTCTCACTGCTTATTTCTATTAGGATTGTTTGTTAGCATCCCTGTATTAGCATTGTGTCTGTTAGCCTAGCCGCATAGCCTGTCTGTTTACATCCTGTCTTCCTATCCACCTCAGCTCTCTGTTTGCTATCTATCTCTTTGCTAGGCTAGTCACCTAACCACTGCTGCCAGCTTGGCAGCAACTTTTAACAACTTAAGTATGGCATAACATTACATATACTGATGCCACAGTGATGGTTTTTGTGTGGATTTAGTGACTATTTTATTTTAAATGGAAGACATCAAATAATGTTATAGCATACTGAAGTCATGTTTACAAAAATCTTTTTATATTGTATTTTCAGCTCATTGTTATTTAAAGAAACATGCATTAAAAACCAATCGTTCTGAAAGTGGATGTTCAGACAGGACAAAAGGGGAATCTGTTAACTAATCTATTTGGTATTTTGACCAAAGAATGTCACAGACATATCACTAATAACACTCGGAACTTTGCAAACTGATGGAAAAGTAGTGTAATATATCACTTTTCAACCTTCTCAAACTCCATATTTACAATCAAACATAATCAGACTTTAAATATGTTTGTTCTATATAATGTTCTTACATTTTCAAGAAAAGTTTTGAATACTTTAGCATTTTAGATTTTCCTTATGTCACATTGTCCGCAATTTAGTAGCAATCATGGAAGCAAGGGCACTTACAAATACACCAGAGTCGGTCACTTAGTCATGGTCTTATGGTTTTTTATAGCAGTCTGTTCTCTTTCCTTCACACCATCAAACAGAGCACACATGAAAACCTGTGGTCAGTGCAAAGAGGAACAGCTGATCTGTCACTGTGGCTTTTTGTTTCCAGGGAAACAGGCAACCGATTGCTTTTGAAATGCAAGAGCCAACACAATTTCATGTACAGAGAACATGCTCTGGGATTTACTGGAGGGCAAAGCAAACAAGCACTCCAAAAAACAGATGACCATGTCATTTGGTCCCATGCATTGGGTTCATGGACAGAATTGGTATAAGGGTGTTTGTGTCACTGATGGAGTCAATTGTAAGAGGTCAGTTATTGAAAAGCTATAAATGTAAGGCACACTATATGCTCAGTACTGTTTGTATGCAGATTGATTAACAATTCATATATTGGAGATATTGAAAACATCCAAGTGCTGGCCACTGGTGTAGTTCCTTTGAGAAAAATCAATATGTAAACCCAACCCAATAAACACAGGAGCAGGGATACTACAAAATATATTGCACTTTTCATCTTTCTCCTCCCAGTCTATAGCTGAAAAATAGTTACAGTTACTGAAATATTACTGAATTCCAAGCATAGAGGCAATTAAAAGACAGATGTTTTTTTTTTGCTACAAATTTAACCAGTTATGCTACTTTATAGTCAGCATGGTTTAATTAATGAGGGAATGGAATGTAGCAAAAGAACATTAATTCTAAAAGGAAAATCTAGTCTTGGCATAGCTGCTTTTGGGGAAAAATACTAAATTAAGTAAAAATACAGAGCTTTTGTAATTTATATTTTCTAAAATAAACTGAAATTGGTTATGCAGTTTGATAAGAGAAATGTGCATGTTAAATGGAAGTATAGTTTAGTTTCAAGTAAGAGAAGCTGTCGTTCTGTCATTTTTATTTTCTTTCTGTAGCAAGAAGAATGATCAACATTTCCATGCATATGTAGGTTGTAACACAGTCATGAACTGAAACAGAAACACTTTTGTAGGAGGCTCAAAACTGAACGAGGAGCAGACAAACACTGCTACAACGTTGAAATTTGGAAGATAGTCACAGGTCATACACAGGCACAACTGAGAAGAGCAACAAGACACAAGGCAATTATATTGCATTATCAAAGACTCTGGCAGAGATTACAGATCAGACTAGTGTTATAAGATAGTGCTGCTTTTTTGAAGAAACACAAAGGAACAGGCAACATTGAGCACCATAGATAAAGTGATCGGCCAAGGAAATTTACTTCAGCAGGTGAGAAACACATCATGCTTACTTCACTTTGCAATCATACTGCAGTGACTGCTCAGAACAGTCAGAAACCTGAATATCTGCAGACAACAGTGAAGCATGGTGGAGGTCTCTTGCAATTTTAGGGCTGCATTTTAGCAAATGGAGTGTGGAATTTGCTCTATTAATGGTTTTAATCAATTAATGGTATCCTCAATGCGGAGAAATACATGAAGAAAATGTCCATCATCCAAAGTCAGTAAGAACTAAAGAAATAACAAAAAAATAAAGTAAAGTAAAGCAAAAATAAAGAAAAAGAACAAAGAGTTGTGTAAGTGATGATATGGCTCTGATCTCAACACCATCGAGACTTTCTGGGATTACATGTAGAGACAAAAGGATTTAAACAAGCATTCATCCACAGAAGATCTGTGCTTAATTCTCCAAGATGTGTGAAACAATCTCCCTGCCAAGTTCCTTCAAAGTGTGTACAAGTGTATTTAGAAGAACTGGTGCTGTTTTGAAGGCAAAGTGTCATTTGTCCCGATATTGATGCGATTTTGATTCCTCTTTTTTAATTTATTTTGCATTTCCATACCTGCCTCAGATTTTACACAGTACTGTACAGCACCCCCTGTCTAAGGCAAATGAAACAATTTACAATCTGCACCCAGACCATCTCTGACCATGGCCCTGACCCTTCCAGCCTCTCTTGTGTGTTGGAGCTTACTCCACGATAGGCATGGCTGCATATTGGGACCTATTCCAGGAATAACAAATTAATCTTGTTGTCTAGATATACCCAGGGAAGGATTCTTATTGTAGGTCTGAGTCCATCATAGGTTACTTCTTTATGCATCATAGGGTGTTTTTTTGGCCAGCATCACAATTCTGGCTGGGTTTAAATTTAAATTTAAGCGGCTGTGAAACAATATCTATTGTCAAATGTGCTATATATTAGCTACTGGTATGTAGCAACTGACTTAACATTATTATTACAGTGCAAAATAATATTTAGTAAATCTAGTACTAAATATTTTAACCAGTAAATGCTGGTTCTGTTAATATGAAGGTACTTTTTCTATCTAAAGTAGTTATTAATAATACAGTATATTTAGAAACCACAAGTTTTGTTGTTGCTATTTGATGCTACCAATACCAGTCTCTTTAAGCCTAGTTTTATAAAACTAACAATAACTAAAAAAACAAACTATGCAATTTACTACATCAGACGTGGTAAACCAAAAATGGAAAGAAAATGACACTAGCTGTTAGTGTTTTCGCCACAACACTCCAGGGATCTTAGGTTTCATCTCAACCTCAGAATCCATCTAAATATCCACTTACATTTACTGTGGTTACTACAGTCTTCTCCCACATTCCAAATACATGCATTGGGATAACTGACTGCTCTAAATTGCTCCAGTGCTATTATTGTCAAGTAAAATTTATATATATAGTGCTTTTTCAAATGGAGCATTGTCTCAAAGCAGCTTTACAGTTTTATATTATCTTAAAGACCAATCCCAAATTAAACTACCCTAGGGCGACAGTGGAAAGGCAAAAGTCCCTATCATGGACAACCACAGATAATGATGTGATGTTAACTATATAGTGCAAACAAACAACTCAATGCAACATAACTCACATGGTCATACAAGTCTACCAGCAATGGTAAAATCATATTCTACATTAATTTTTTGGCAGACTTTGTGGAGGAATTACACCTTATTAGGTACGTTTTAGTTACAGGTGACTAATTTGTTGTTCTTATATCTGAGCTTCAACATGTTGGGTTGTAAACATGTGAACAGTTTACACTACAACAAATGTGCTAGATAATGAACCAGAAGGGTCCAAATTAATTTCCCAGTACTGATAACCTGCCAGTGTTGGGTAAGCAAGGATGTTAAACCACAAATGCTTGGATTATAATTATTTTAAGACTGTAGCAGGTGTAACACACTGGATATAGGTTGTTTGCTACATGCTAAGTCTGTTATAAATGTTACATTGTTGTAAGTGGTTTTAGTTTGCCATTCTGTATGTTTACCCAAAATTTGGTGATACCCCTTCCGCCCGTTCCATCAGTCATAACATGGAATGTTACCTGTGTGCCAGGGTTTATTGTCCATAATAGAAGCACAATTTTCTTGATCCAAAATATAATTGAGAGTCTTTTTAAAAGAGTAAAGAAATGTTATAGCAGTAAATAAAACAAACTCTGAACTAATGGTTATGTATTGGATATGCCTTTTGGCTGTTCACAGAATTTTGGCTCTATAGTGTACATCATGCTAAAACATACATAAAGGACTACATGACAGTAGTTTGCTATAGTGTCTGTCACTGCTGAAAGAATAATTAATTTCACTGCATGAATCATCTGTGATTGGTCACCTTGTTTCATGACCATCTGGTTGCTCTGCCTGAGGAATTGATCTGTAGCCAAATGTCAACTGGTAACTGTTACAAAATAATTGATACTCATTCCTGGTAATGTTTAAGCTAGATTTTTGTTTATTATGTTATAGATCTATATATCATAATTTGATTATTGTAGTAGTGCTAGTGTTTATCTTACTGTCTGGCAATCATTAACACATGTTTTGTGACCCTTTTTCACACATTGACTGAGACATTCACCGCACTATACCACATCTTCTCAATCTATGAATCGCTCGCACATCCTGCAGCTATTTATAGCCCGATCATTCTAATTTAATGCCATCTGAGGTGCCTGAAGTTGCTACCACATGCATGGTGATTACGTTTTTGTTTGGGGACTATATATATAAAACCTGCTACCCATAACTGGACTGTTTAGTTGCCTTCAACTCAAACATTTATTACTAACATGACCTGCATGGCTGACAACTTATACACATAATTATGTGCATTTAGTAATCCTTTTAATAAAAAAAAATGAAACACACTGGGCAGTGGTGGTTGTACAATGCATTCGGAAGGTCTTCACGCCTTCATTTTTTACATTATGTTATATTTAGGCATTGTGCTAAAATAAAAGAAAATGCAAATCAAGGTTCCTCCATGAGTCTACACTCAATACCCCAACAAAAGTGAAAACAAAATTCTATAAATTTTTTGCACATTAATTAAAAAACAAAAACTAAATTGATATAATGGACATAAGTATTAAACCCTCAGAATTTGGCACAAACAAACAAGCATATATCTATCCTGCCTTGTATTAACAGTTTAGGCTGTTGGTGGTGTATTGATGTAGGGGATTTTCTTGGCACACTTTGAGGTCCTTAATACCAACTGGGCATCATTAAAATGTCACAGCCTACTGAGAATGTTGCTGACCATCTTGTAATGACCACAGTGTATCATCTTCAAATTGCTAGTTCCAGCAAGATAATTTGCCATCTCAAAAGTCACTGTAAAATGGTCTCCACAGTCATTAGAAATCAATCCAGTAGAGCACTTTTGGGGTGTGGTGGAATGGGAGATTCGCATCAATGTGTACCTAAAAAGTGGACAGTATGTCTGTGTGTGTTGGCCAGTTACAAAGATATGGACAGTCTATAGTTTTAAGGATAGGTTTATTTTAACAGCGAAATATAGAATATCTAAAAGAAAATCCAGAAAATTACATATCTAAAATATAAATTTATTTGCATTTTGCAGAGAGAAATAAGTATTTGATCCATCTAGCAAACAAGATTTAATATTTGGTGGCAAAACATTTGTTGGCAAGCACAGCAGTCAGACGTTCTAATTCATTAAGATTTTAAGTCTTGGGAAGGAGGTTGTCACTGGATTTCACGGTACATGGCTCCATCCATTCTCCTATTTATATGGTAAAGTAGTTATGTGCTCTTAGCAGAGAAACACCACCAAAACACAACGTTTCCCCCTCCATGCTTGACAGTGGGGACACTGTGCTTTGGGTCATAGTCAGCCTTTCTCTTCCTTTAAACACAGCGAGTTGAGTTAATGCCAAAGAGCTCAATTTATGTCTCATCTGACCACAGCACCTTCTCCCAATTATTCTCAGAATCATCCAGGTATTCATAAGCAAACTTGAGACGGCCTGCACATGTGCCTTCTTGAGCAGGGGGACCTTGCAGGCACAACAGGACTTTAATTCATTTCGGCATAATGTGTTACCAATGGTTTTCATAGTGTCTGTGGTCCCAGCTGCCTTAAGATCATTAACAAGTTCTCTGTGTGTAGTTTTAGGCTAATTCCTAACCTCCCTCATGATTTTGTATTAATGAGATCTTGCATGGAGTTCGAGATCAAGGTCAATTGACAGTCATTTTGTATTTCTTCCATTTTCTTACAATGGCACCTACAGTTGTCTCCTTCTCACCCAGCGTATTACTTATGGTTTTGTAGCCCATTCCAGCCTTGTGCCGGTCTATGATCTTGTCCCTGACATCCTTCGAAAGCTCTTTGGTCTTGCCCATGTTGGAGAGGTTAGAGTCTGACTGATTAGTTGAGTCTGTGGACAGGTGTCTGTTATACAGGTAACAATTTAAGACCGCTGTCCTTAATGCCAGTAATTAGTTTATTAGGAGCGTCTAACTGGTCTGTAGGAGCCAGAACTCTTAAGTATTTGATCCCTTAGCAAACATTATTTCTCTTTGCAAAATGCAAATAAATCTATATATTTTATACAGTGTAATTTTGTGGATTTTCTTTTAGTCATTCTGTCTCTCACTGTTAAAATAAACCTACCCTTAAAATTATAGACTTTTCATATCTTTGTAAGTGGGCAAAATCAGCAAGGGATCAAATACTTATTTCCTACACTGTAACTAAATGTGTGTTATCATGTTGTTATTACTTGAATTGAGATGCAGGTTGTTTCTTGTAATTGTATCTGTGTACCATCAGCTTTTACAACCCTAAATCAGAAAAAGGTGGGACTATATGGAAATTACAGACATTCGTGTAATTGTAGACAAGAGTGAGAGGGTGGCATGGTGGCACTGCAGTTAGCATGGTCACTTTACAGCTCCACTATCCCTGGTTCAGTCCCCACCTCAGACTCTTTTGCTTTTATGAAGTTGACATGTTCTCCCGGTGTCTGCATGGGTAGGCTCCGGGTGCTCCAGTTTACTCCCACAATCCTACGATACACGTAAGGTTAATTTGACACTAAATTGACCTGATCTGAGATTGTATGTATAGTTTTAAAGTAATCATATGTGTCAATGTAAATATGGCTATATTCGATATGACACACCATACTGCATGCTACACTAGAATGTACTGATTATGACCCCCCTGTATATAGTATTTAGTACCAATGTTTGACACATTATATAGTGTACTACACTGCCTGCTGACCCACTGTCACATGACCAATTAGTGCAAATTGACCTTTAACTTGTAAATGTGCAATACATTTTTTCATTAGCCTCATTCTGAGAAGAAAATACCACCACTGTATTCATATTTATTTATAGTTATGTATAACATATATAGGTAAAGCAGCATTATTTTCCATAGTGTTATCTGCCCCATGTTGTTGGTTTTTTTTGCTGCAGTACGCTGAAGATATTATAGCATTTGTTGAGAAATGCTGGAGAAAAATACTGAAATATCTTAAAACAATGTTTCTCAAAGAAGGTTTGGAGGAGAATTGCATTTTTCTCCATCTGCAGAGCATGATATCATTGAAGGAACCTGGAGGAATTTCAGTGTGTAAATTTGCAAGAGCTCAAGGCTTCTATTAGCAACAAGTTCAAAACCCAGGGTCTGTTATACTATGGGGTTGTGGCCGTGCCCTTGGCAAAAGTAATTTACACTTCTGTGATGGCAGCATTAATGCAGAAAAAAACTGCACATGCTGCACACATTACAAAGGCATGGCTGCAGAAGAATAGGGTACGGTACTGAACTGGCCTGTCTGCAGTCTTGACCTGTCCCTAATAGAAAATGTCTGAAGAATTCTAAAATGTTACAACACCACCACCACTAACACTACACTAAAGTGCTTGCTCTCCTCTATGCTAATGCCTATTAAAAAGTGGTAAATATTTTACCATCCTAACTTTTTGAATGTTCTGAAATTTAGGGATCCTTGCATATTAACAAAAGAAATGATGTAGACCAGATAAAACAGTACATATCAGGTCAGGTTTTGTAACTGTATTTGTTCTGCACTTTACAGAAAATCGTCCTGCTCCTGTCCTGGGGATGGACACACTATCCATTGTAGCCACCACAGCCAGTTCTGTCGCGCTTGTCCTTCTGCTTGTGGTGGTATTTGTCTTACTGCAGCCCAAACTGAAGTCTTTACATAATGCACGGTGAGCTCATTGCTTCATTGCTCATTTGTGTAAAGTAATTTTCTTATGTTGTCTTTATTAGAGCTGTTTCTGTGTTTAAATGCAGTCTAATAATATTCTAATCATCAAATTAATAGCTCATTTGGAACAGAAAGGGCTGTTCTAAATATTTCTGGATAAAATGCAGATCTTTTCTAGATAACAGAAAAACAGGGGACCATCTGGAGTGGGTCATTTTATTTATTAATTTATTTTGTTATTATTTTTATTATTATTTTGTTATTTGATTTTGATTTTGGCACATTAAATTAATCTGGACGACCATCAAGGTTAGCCCAAATGCTGCAGATTATTATATTAAATGTATACGACACAAAGCTATACATAAACAAAAAAGGCCAAAAACCAACTAAATGCCCAAATAACAATGGCCATTTTGGATGTAAACACCAGCTAGAATCTAAATCTAAATATGTAACTTGATGATTAAACTGTCCACGTGGATATGGGCAATATTCCACAATGCCCCCCCCCTTTGAATAAACCTAAATGTTTTCATTAAAACACATGCTTAAACATTTTCTCTTATACATCCCTTAACCCCCGGTCAGATATTACCATATCCAGGTACGTAGGAATATGTCAAAATCTCTTATCTGCATAAGAACCATACTAAATCCTGTCATTAGATGTAGGCAGTAGGTCTCATAATAGGAGTCAATGTGTGTGCGTGCGTGTGCGTGTGTGCGTGTTCCTGCACATATGCGTGCGTGCGAGTTTGTTTGTGTGTGTGTGCGCGCGTTTGTGCGCGTGTGTGTGCGCGTTTGTGTTCGTGTATGTATGCATTTTGCAGCTGTACTATGTTTGTACAAGCACTGACTGCGCTGTGAAGCCTCTATCCCTCCGACATCAGCAAAATTTGTGGAGATAAGCAGAAATGACACACATGCAGCCGTCACTTCTTGCATCCCTACCTAGTTTTTTGACAGGAAAGCAAAATGTTTATATGGTGGAAGGGTCTATCGGGTCTAGGTTCCATAAAGGGTAAAGTGAATGCTATGTAGGAATTAGACTTGTATGGAGCATTTCTGTAAAGTTAGGTAGCATATCACAAGTCACATGTTTAATAGAAAGTTGTATCATCTGGATCTTCTGAATTTCTTCTGAAATTAGGGGATATTTCATCATTTAAAATAAAATTTAAAAAAATTGTGTGTACACTGTAGGGCTGTCCACGACCAAGGATTTTGTTGGTCGACCAATGGCCGTCATTTACTCCAACTAATCGACCAATCGAT
>JAVSBV010000147.1:2673023-2683091 GCA_033117975.1 Parotocinclus spilosoma | reverse complement strand
ATATACACTTTAGCTTTTGGCATGTGTAACTATGATGATAATTACAGACCTCTCTCATCTTTCTATATATATATATATAATTTCAAAAAATAAATATATAAACATATTTCAGTATGTTCTAAGTAATAGATTTACGCATAGTAAGTTTTCTTTTAGTCTCCAAATGATGACAAAAAGCTCAATTCATTAAAACTACTACTTAAATGCTACAGTTACCAGTCTACCTATTATTTTACATAGGGGTGCAGCGATTAATCAAATTAATCAAATATAAAAGTCCACTATCAATTTAGGTGGCAACTAATTTAAGAGTCAAGACGTGTGGGAGCATTTCAGCCTTCACTCATTTGTAAATTCTACTTAGTTGACAATGGGGACAATGTCTCTTCAATGGAGACACATACTGGGACGCAGGCACAAGGAACTAGTTTTCACAACAAGCCTGTTCCGGGTAATATTTCCTATTTTAAACATTGCATAATATCTTAAGGGGACTCCCTTCTTAGAGGTCACAGGTGCGCTCAAATTCAGAAAACTCAGTAATCTTTGTAAAAAGTTTCCCGCTTGCCTTGAGTTCTCCATGAGCTCTTGCAAATGCTTGAGAACACGTTTAAGAGCTGTCCATGAACATACAGGTAAGCTGAATTATATCATTTAAATTAATCTGTTTACAGCCACGAACATTTGCTGTTTCCCCAATGTGGACGGACGTCAAGTTTAAGACTAAATCTTATTTATACTACTTTCGGCAATGCGGTGCGGCACCCTGTCTATAGTTAATTTATTTTCCAATAAGGAAAAAGGGATTGTGGTGGCCTAGTGGTTAAGGTGTTGGACTATGGACCGAAAAATCCAGAAGGTCCAGGGAGCAAGGCCTTTAACCCACAATTGCTTGGATTATAAGACTGTATGAATTGTAAGTCGCTCTGGATAAGGGCATCTGCTAAATGATATAAATGCAAATGTAAATGTATAAATGAAAAATGTAAGTTGAATTAATTAATTGCAGATCCCCAGAAAATCCACACTGTATGAGGTCTTATATTCATTAAAGGAATTGTATTGTACAGGTGCTCCCCGATTTCTGATGGGGGATACATTCCAACAAACCCTCATTGTTACATGTATCATAAAGCTATGATTTTATTATAGTACATACTCTATCATAGAACACTTTAACAGTTGGTCGAAATTGAGCAAACAAAGCTCAATTTATTTTTATTGTTGAAAAAGGTCATGTAATCTATTGAATGAAAGTGAAAATTAAAAGGAAAACACATACTCTATTGGTGTATAGCTCAAGGCGCTATCATAAATGCAGCTTGTGTTCCAGAGAATTTAGTTCCTGTTAACCATTTGTCTGTTTGTATTCCCTAATCTTTTTGTTACGAGATGTTGTGGTGTTTTTTAAATGGACCCAAGTATGTGGGATAAGTATATCTCACGTCGTATAATAAGAATGGGGAAATAATATAGAACAACTAAAAAGGGATAAAAAGCGGAGCGTCAGACTCCTAACATAATGAAAACGAAAGGATAAAGGGGCGAGTGGGAGCAACGCGCGACCTAGTTGTGAGAGGACGCCAAAGCGTCAGTCGGGGCAAGCGTGCATAAAGCACAGTTGGGACGTCTATTAAATGGCGAGGCACGGAGGTAGTCCAAATGCCAGGGAGCGAAAGTGAGGTCGAAAGTGCATGCAATGCTAAAAAAACAAAACCGGGATACGTCTTATAGAGTGCGTCTTTACCCGGTGGCTAATCTAGTCGGGGCACACCTCGAGCCAGCCGCCGACTAGGGTCCAACTCAATAGAGTGCAAGAGCACCGGACAGTGTACTTCTAACACTGAACCGAGTTGCTGCTGTAAAAAGTGGAAAAGGACGCGCAGGCGCCAGAGGGCGAGCGTGAGCTCTAACGCACATGCAGCGCGAAGGGGCAAAGAAATCGCGGAAGTGGCTAAAGAGCAAAAGGCGAGCATATAAGCTCAGGGCGCGCTTGTAGCACGAGTGTGAATAACACACAAAAGGCGCGAAGCGCCAGAACACGATAATAAACTCAAATACGCGAGGAGCGCAAACGAGAATAAATCACGAGGAGCGCCGAAGTGCCAAAGGGCGAGCGTGAAGCCAGATCCGGGAGTGTCCTATTTTGGACAAACACCCGGCTGGAGTGAGGCTAGGTAGGTGCCGACGACCAAAGAGCCCGAGCTCTGACCGTGCAAGGAGCGCACGAGCACGATACAGGGAAAACCCTCAAAGTGCTCCTAACAAACTAAGTACCTCGGGGGTTACCCACCCATACCAGTCCATCGGCCCTAATAAACCCCCGGACTTTACCACTATCTCTAGGGAACGCGGGAAGGGCGCCGGTGGTCAGACACGCGAACCGAACTGAGATGGAATCCCAAGAGAATGATGATGACCTGGCCCCGAATAGCACCAAAAACCACGTCTTTATAGGACGGGAAGCAGCTGTTCGGGATCGGACATAATTAAGATAGTGGATATAAAGCCATCCCACCGATGGCTCTGTAATGGCGACCGGTGAGGACGGCCGAACGCACCGGGGGAAGGTAGGAACGCTAACACTTTTCAGGACCTATAAGGACATATTTGCACTGACAATACAATACTGTAGACATAACCATGAAAAAAAACAAAACAAAAACACTGCATTGAGCAAGCGCTATTGTGAATCTGAATCACTGAATCGTGTTTCAGCTGGAACAAGTCGCTTGACTTCACTCAAGCAAGTGCACGGAGAACCGAGCAAACAACTAGAACCAAGAACATTTTTCTGTGGCGAGAATTTAATTAGACAAGTTCCAAGGTACCACTTTATTATATTGTTTTTATTATCAGCATTTATAAATCTGATAAAAAAACAGACTGCTATATTTTAAACATGCATGTGTATATTACTTGTTTACTTGTATTATGTTTACCTTCAGGTAGTAATAGCCCACCACACAGAGAAAGGAAATAATAGTGTGTAGTATGGCTAAGAAGCGTAGTGTAGGTGCCATGTAACCAGTGCTCTCCTGTAGGATAAAATATTCAATGCCACTTTCATCCTCATCACCTCTTCCTGTCCATGAATCCACCTCTTCAGACTCTTCACCAGTCACCTATTGGCATATGTACATATAAATATGCATATATATATATATATATATAATTTTTATTATTATACATATAGAGAGAAAATTCGATTTTTTTAATAACAAAATAAAATGCAATGGGTTGTTAACACTATGATCTTACAATTCATTTTATCAAGGAAACAATAAGAGTAATAGTTGGCATGTTCTGTCTGTTTCTGCAGAGGTTTCCTCTGGGAATACTGGGTTCATCTGGTATCTCAAAAAATGTTATTTGTACAAGGGAGTGAATATTTGTGCATTGGCACTATCATGGGATGCATGGAAATGCATAAATAACAATGGTTAATCAATATTTCAATATTTTAAAAGGACCGACACGAGTTACCTTGTAAAAAAGCAGGATGAAGTTGATGGCAAATGCCACAAACAGAGCCAGGAATCGCAGGTTGTAGAAGTTTCGGGCCAGGTAATTCTGCAAGCAATTATTTACATTTATTATTTAGGAAAGTGCAAATTTAAAATACTGCAATTTCCAAGTCAAGTCAATGTACACCATATCTAAATGACTAAAAATCTGGCTATTTAAACCAGTGTAGCAATAATGTGACAGTTTCTTTACACAATGCAAAAGGATAATATAAAAAAAGAAAGATTTTTTAAAAAATGTTGTACGTCATGGCCCTCTGTCACCCAAATACTACAACTTATAGGACATTTAATCTGATTTTTTAGAAAATAATAAGAAATTAAGTCTGAAAACGATAACAAGACAGAGTGCTGATATTAAGATTAAATGTCGAATTTTACATGCAGCATTTTTGGACCAGGGAACTTATTTTTGCAATTCTAAGGAGGTTGGGACGTTGTGTGAAACATAAATAAAAACACAATACAATGATTTGCAAATCATTTTCAACATATAATCAATTGAGTACACTACAAACACAAGATTTGTAATGTTCAAATGGATAAACTGTATACAATTAACTTGTTTACCTGTGGAATGTTCCAAACAGGTGTTTTTTGTCTTTTGTTGCAAAATCTCAACTTTTTTGGGAGGTGCTGCAGGCATCAAATGTAAAATGAGTGAATATTTGCAAAACAAAATCAAAAACAGTTTCAAGAGTTTAAACATGAAATACCTTGTCTTTGTAGTGTATTTAAATAAACATGGGTTGAATAGGATTTGCAAATCATTGTATCCTGTTTTTATTTATGTTTTACACAACGTCCCAACTTCATTGGAACTGGAGTTGTACAAAGCCCTAGCATAGGCATTATTGACACTCTTTTTAAGTTTTCAAATTCCTAAATATATTTTACCCATCCAGGTTTAAGTATAGGTTTTATCTTAAATTCAAGTAATATGACCTTTTAGTAAGGTGGCTTACTAAAATTTTGGTCTGATATATTTTCAGGCCTGCAAAAAAGCTTGCCATAATGGCCTCTGGTGGTTCTTTCTTGTGCCCACATCTTCTGTTAGATGGCTTCTTCTCATCATCTAATGGAATTCCTCTGGGTGGCTCTTTAACTTTGTCTTGGTCTTTCTTCTCCCCATCCTCCATGCTAAAACACACATAAACATATTACTATCATATACCATACATGAGAAATAGTGTAGAGTAATTGTTAAAATAGTGATAATACAGCTCAAAATAAATTCAAATTAAATGTAAAACTTACTCTGCCTTCTCTGATTCTGACTTTAATTCATTCTCAGGCATCTTACTTGCAGCTTCCTGCATAAAGAAATATACTATATTGGTGCATAAGGTTCATATCATATAAAAGTACAGAATGTGCAGGTAATGTTTATTAAATAATGCAGGTTTTGTAGTAAAGGATTTACCTGAGCCTTTTTCTGCCGCACAGCAGCAGCTAGAGATGGAGAATCCACCCCAACCACTTCAGACAGATCTCCTAGACCAGGCTCAATGCCATGCTTTCCTCCCTCTTTCTTGGGCTGAATACTCAACAGCTCTGACATGAGGTCCGTTTCAGCTTTGTCTCCCTCTGCCATCTGGCCAATCTCAGCCACCAAAGAAGCCTCGCTCACCTCTAGTTTTTCAGTCTCGAGAACATCACCATGGATACCAAACTGTGTGGGGTCTGGCATATTGCCCAGAATGTCTGTAACCTTCATATTTTTGGCACCTTCCACCAGGCCACCGCCAAACATGGTGGACCACAGAATGTGAAAAAAGCCCCATACTAGGTTGTACAGGAAGCAGAAGAGTCCAATAAAGATCATCCAGAAAAAAGAGAAGAACCCACAGATCATCTCTCTGAGACTCATCTTCCTAAGCTTCTTGTACTGCTTCACTAAGCTTTTAAGGGTAAGCAGCTTGCTTAAGCTGCAAAGGTTTTTCCTCATGGAGTCACAGGCCATGCTGAAAGCTGAGGAAGATTCCAGGATGCAATCCTCTTCTTCTTCCTCTAGGTCACTGGCTACACTCTGTGAGTCATCCTCAACTTCTTCTGTCCTTTCCACTGCATCTGGCTCAGAGATCAGTGAAGCCAGCTGCATCTCAAATATAGTATCTTCACAGAAGTTTACAAACAGCTCCATCTTCTCAGATTCCCCACCCTCATTGACCACATCGAATATAAACTGTCTCTTTGATTCTTTGACTTGCGGTTTTTCCCACTGGGTCCTGCTGGACTCACTGATCTCAAAGTAGACCCTCTCAATTCTCTTGGCACCACCCATTATCTCAATACGTCCCAGAAATGGCTCAAAATAATTAAGGACACTCTCAGCCAGGTTTAGGAAGGTGGCCAGACGGGAGTCATGAGGCATGTGTTCTGACAGATTGGTGAGTAACACAGCGACATTGAAACCAATGTCCTTTGCAGGTTCATGAAAGCGTTTCACAAACTCCACATAGTTAAACATGTCATTTTCATCTGCTTCAACGCAAGAAAGCAGGAACTCAATCTCAGACTGAGAGTACTGCTTCTGGTGTTCCATCGATTTCTGAAACTCTCGTTTGGAAATTACACCTTTGCCATCTGAGTCATGCTCTTTGAAATTCTCAGACGTTGTCAGGTCCTTCAGCTTGAGGAACATATCGAAAAATTTAAGGATCATCTCCACGTTGCTAGAGGACTCCACCAAGGTATCTACCATCTGTTTACCGATGGTCCCATTTACAACATTACCTGGTGATACACAAGAATAGAGGTTAAATGTATTGGAACTCTACTGTCATTGTAAGATGTATAAACTGCACAGCTCTTGAAAAATTAAGAGACCACTGCAAAATTATCACTTTCTCTGGTTTTCCTATTTGCATGTACTGTTCATGTTTGTGTGAAATTAAACATTGGTGTATTCTATAAATCTGACAAATTCCAAATAAATATATATATTTGTAGCAATGACTAGAGCACGTATTCACCGTAAATTACAACTGGTGAAAAAAAGACGATACAGTGTTTTCAAACATTGATTACTAATATGAATACTTTCATTGCCGGAACAATCCTAGACAAGGGGCCAACCCATCACGGGGCACATCCACTCATACAATCGGGGCACTTTAGACGCACCAATTACCCTTACACTCATGTCTTTGGACCATGGAAGGAAACTGAAGTACCCAGAGTAAACCCACACTGACACTGGAAGGACATGCAGCCTACACAGTAAGGACCCAGAGCGTTCCACCTGGGGATTTGACCCAGGACCTTCTTACAGTGAGGTGACAGTGCGACCCATAGAGTCAATGTGCCAGCCTTGTTATAACTGAGGAAAGTAAAATAAAATCATTATTTCAACCACATCTTCCATGTGTCTTGTGCTTTTCCTAAATAAATAAGATTTGGTTCATGTTATCACCTAATGTGTACCTCATTAAGTAAAATGAGGTTTGTGTGGAATTGATTCATTCATGTAGGTATGTTGATTCGAGGACACTCTGGAGTTGTCTCTTTGGAGTGCTGTCACCCCACAGCTCCAGAGACCTTGGTACGAGTCCTGCCAGGCTGCTGTCAGTGTGGAGTTTGCACATTCCAACTGTATCTCTGTGTTTCTGATCACATTCCAAGACGTGTTAGGTCATTTGAATATATAGGCATCACCATAGGCATCTCAAAAGTGTCCCAATGTGAGTGTGCCTGTCAATGTGTGTATGTATGCATGTGTGTGTCCTGCCATGTACTCATGTACAACTTTTCCCCTGCACTGCCCTGACTCACAATCCCAAACTGGATTAAACGGGTAGGAAAACTGAGCGAGTAAGTGATCCTATTTTAATTTAAAGATTTAATCATTAAAATACACTAACTTACAGGGTTTGTCATGCTGCACACTGTTATATTAGGCCATTATCATGATCTACCAGCCGTTATGTGTGTCCTTGTGTTGGTTTGTAATAACTAACAGGAAACGCGTTGCTTTTTTCCTTAGAGAAATGTCAAATGAACGTGTGAAAACAACAATTTCTGTTTGCTCATTAGAAAGCATGGTTGCATAAGAGAACCTTCCAGAAGGGAGAGCATCATGACTATCATGTCCTTCTGCAGATCCAAAAGCTCCTTCAGCAACTCAATCTGGCTGGAATCCTGCAGGAAGAAAAACAGCATATTTAACCAATGTCACATTTGATATCTCCCATCTCCTCTCTGCATGATCAGAAAGATGTGTCTATTTATATCAAGACACGTTTTAAGACGTTTTAAGAACTAACACCATTATACTCTAAATTGGCCTTCTGCATTGCTATTTGGCAGCAATTTCCTCTAACTGCACTGCTTGGCATGAAGAGCAGATGGTGTTGAAGCATAAAGTACGTTTGCACTGCTGCTTCAGGTGTGCTAACAGTAGGGCACAGATCTCAGGAGGATTTATGATTTGCTATAACCTGGCCTTTATGTCCCATCCACTATACAATGTAATATGTCTTATCCACTGACTGTGTTATTATGGTCTGTTGCATGTACATGTGTAAGATATCAAAATCTTATCCCTGTGCAGCATACTGAAGCACAAATCTGTCTGCTACATGGATACTACAGACACGTAGAAAAAGCATAGCCATTTGGTGGCTTTAGCTTGTTTCGTTGCCAAGAGAGACATCTAGTGGATAACTATCCTCAGATGCCATGGCACAATGGAGAATTTTCAACCATCAGTAGTGATTGTATTTTGAGTGCAGCTGATTAATATTATGACTGGAAAATCTTTAATCAAGTTGACATGACAGTAAATAGTAACTGTAAGTGCTTCCTAAACCTTTCCTAGTCACACTATGCCTTTGGGGTTAGCTATGTCAGATTGAACTATTATTTTAATAGCATTTACCTGTGAGAGCTTCATCTGCATGTTGGCAAAAACATGCAAAAATCCAACAACTGCATCCCATAACCTGCTGTGTGCCAGGCTCTGCTGGTTTCCTATACATGGACCCTGAGGACAAACAGTAGCAAGAAAGAATGCTTATTTAATGGACTAATTAATTTCTACAGTTTCTGTCTGAAAATTGTTAACTATTACACTAACAGGAACAGGGAGGGATTTAAATGATACAAATATAGTTATATACTGAGCATCTCAGAGAGTGCCACAGGTTAAACCATATCAGCTTCTTACATAGAGTCATAAATTTGATTCCAACAGTATACGTGTAGCACAATCCATGTACCCTACTGTACTTGCCTTGTGTAAACAGTCCAGGCTGATGTAGTTGTGTGGGGAATGCTTTCTTGGAAGACTTTGGGCCTGAGAATACCAATCAATCCCTGCTTGAATGTACCATTGCTGACCAGGTTCATCCCTTCTTGACCACAATTTACCCATTTTATAATGAAATTTCCAACATGACAATGCACCATATCGCAAAGAAACCATGCATTTCCAGTTAATGGGGTTCTGACTCCAACCGAACAAGTTTGGGATGTGGTGTTACAAGAGATTCACAGCATAAACAGTGAATCTGGAAAATCTGAAGAAATTGCCTGATCACATCCTCATGGGGAATTAACTCAAAGGAAAGTTCCCAACATTTTGTTAAATCCATTTAATGAAGAATGAAAGCTGTTTTGAGAACAAAAGAGGCCATTCACAGTATTTGTATGATGCTCTTAATAAAGAGCTCTGTAAGTATAGTATTTATTTACTGTACTAAATGTGTAAATGCCTAGTGATCCTACTATTAAATAGCACTAATTAAAGGTATAAAAAGTTCAATGCAAACATATGACAAGTAATGCAACTCACAAAATCAACTGATTAAGCCATTTAGGTGACTTAATTTAAATGACTGAATGTGATAATGATTAACTAATTTAAATCAATAATTGAAAATCAGAACAGGTTAAAGGCAACACAAATGATACTATTATGTTATTTTATTAAATATAAACTCAGGTCATACAATAGTGGAAGCAGATAGGCATGAGGGGGGCATTTTTGATGTGCAACGTTTGATACTATGGATTGAATTATGAGTTTTGGGATATAATAAGAATGCAAAGTTTCTTTCTTTAAAAGTATGGCACCCTTGCAAACATACTGATTACTTATTTTGTCCAGCTGCAGCTTAGTCTGGTCTTATTTGAAATATATTGTTATATTTGTATCTACACAATCATGTGTGCGCACAGTATTACCATTCAAATTCTGTCACATCTACTAACATTAAGTGTCAAGTATTATCATTCAAATACTGTACACTCATCTGTTTACATGCATCTATAGAGAATCAGAACACTTTGCATCAGTCACTTGAAGTAACTTTTATGGGCAACAATGTTCATGTGGATACCAGCAGTACACCTCTCTGCAGTAATCTTATGCTAAAAAATAATGCCATTCAGGTGTTAAACCTTTCTGTGTTTTGTTCACTGAGATTTGCACATTAAAATAATTCATAGTAGTTAAAAGCCTCCGGTGGGGTTTATATGTACATCTTTAACAAAAGTCCAATTAATGCCTGTTCATTTTAACAATCGAGGTCTTCACAAT
>JAVSBV010000147.1:2649855-2664707 GCA_033117975.1 Parotocinclus spilosoma | reverse complement strand
CCAGTTGCCTCCCAACGTTCCTGTGCTTACCCTTTACTTTGAAATCAATAAACCTCCATTGCTCTGCATCTCCGTCTCCTATCTCGTTACTAGAGCTACTTGTGACAATAAGTATAAAACTGATTAAAAAAATAAATGATATTTTCACAAGCAAACTGCATGCAAATGATACATAAGTGCATCAAACATACTGCTGTAAACATGAAAGACTGATGAGTGATTAAAACTATTGAAAGCCAAAAATGTATTCATAGACAGTATTAGAAACAACGCAGAAGATCAATTAGATGAAACAGAGACTCAGAGTGAATGTGAACCAGTTTATATAGTTACAGTAACTTCTTTAAACACACAAACTGAATTACAACCATCCCTAGCCCAAACACTGGTTAACAAGCTCGATTGTGAAGGCAGTGATCCTTCAAGCGAATGACAGACAACCCATCCCGCCTCTGTTTATGGATCTGCATCTTTGATTGCTTTATTTGACCAGCTGACAGAAGAAGCAAAATGCACTGCACTAGAATTTAACAAAACAATCACAATAAATAAGCAACATAAAAATCTTTTAGCATTATTAAGTACAATACGCTTCACTGTAGTACTGTATACCTTAACATCATGTCAGGAAGCACTATACAGACTCAAGACACTGTATAGTGCTTCACTGTAGTACTGTATACCTTAACATCATGTCAGGAAGCACTATACAGTGTCTTGAGTCTGTTTATAGCCACTACATCATAAGTTAAAAGACAAAATTGTATTTCCTTACAATTTATTATAATTTTGATGCTTTCCTGCTGAGTATCTGAAGCTCTAAAGATGTACAGGTATATACCATTTAATGTGTAAATTGGGATGTTAAATGGGGCATACCTGAATATTTCATAAGAGTACATGGATTATGGCTCTATATTTCATGTTCACAAACATTAAGGGATGCGTCAAAATGAAATATACCTTAATAAAATATCCCTTGTTTTTTGTGAGCAGTGTAGTTAATATTCAGTTCATGTGAAGTATGAAAACTGCACATTAACCCTGCAAAAGTGTATGGCTGCAGAGTGTTTTGATTGTTTGTTTAAGCCGTGTGTTTGTGAACATATATCACCTTCTCTCTGTCAGGGCATTATGACTAAAGTGAAGAATGAGCTGATGAAGAGGGTCTGGCTGTGGTTCAGCTATCTCCTCTTCCTCCTCTTCCGCTTTCCGCTGTGTTCTCTACATGTAGACACACACAATACTGAGGCACACACCGTTTCAATCACACTACCACAGACTATACTAAAACTCTACAGCACCGTCAAACCATTGCTTATGTTTTTAATGTAATACAAACTGTTTAAAATTGTTTAGTTAGTACTGCAATTGTCACCGTGCAGCAAGCTGGATTGGCCTCTTAGGAGATCTTATAGGACACATATTCAGCAGACAGAACTGAGAAAACATGTTATATGATGGATCACAGTAAACAAGCAAGGCAATGCAAACACAATGGCAGGAATTAGTTTAATGAACGGAAGTTATGGACAGGCAGTTCATTCCATGTCCTTACATAATTCAGCATGAATTGAACTTCATCTCAAACCTGCAATGACATGAGTATAACTGAAACATTACAGAAGCTTAAATAATGACAAATGTTCCATAGATTGTCTGATAAATCATAAAATGATCATAAAAAATAAGACTTCAATTCATATGACTTCTTACTTTCCTGCTGCCTGGATCAAGTGAAACAGACTGCAAAAAACAGAGTCATATAATGCTGACACAGGCACATGTACAAGATGCCATGCATGGCTTAGATGTTGTGAGCACTGAATTTGCAAAAGCCGGACATTAAAAAAAAAATAAAATAAAATAAATGTACACATCAATGAAACATTTAAACATATTCTATATTAAAGCTTTAAATCATCAAAGCAATTCGGAACACAAATTTTAAAAAGTAAACCATTTTAAATATACATCTCAGTGTGTGTGTATCTGTCTATGCCTTTTCTCTATGCCCCTTTTTGTTCTCAGCCGTTCCGTGTCCACTTGTGCATAAAGTAGTGTGCAAAATTCTTAGGCCAGCATGAGCTTAAGTATTACATAGTTTTTGTTAGGGTTCCTAACTTTTGCTGCGGCTCATTCTGTACATCCTCGCCGGTGACCATTACAGAGCAATCGGTGAGGCGGTTTATATCCAGTGACCAATTTACTACCTGATTCCGAACAGCTGCTTCTCCTGCTATTTACGTGCTGGTTTTAGCCCTGTTCGTGGCCAAGTCGTCTTACTCCACTCGGTACCTTCATTCGGTCGACCACCGGCACGCTCGCGCACTTACGCGCACCTTTAGGGATTGTGAGGTACGGACACGTACGGGGTATTTATTATTTTTAGGGGTACTTTGAGGTCTCCAGTCCCTCGCACGCTTAAGCTTATGCCATCGGCACTTAACAAGCCTCACTCCAGCTGGCTGCCCATCCTGAATGGGACGCACCCCAGCTCGGCTTACTTGCGCCACACGTGCGCCCAAGCTCATGCTCGCACCCCTGCTGCTTCGGCGCCTTTTGCGAGTAACCGTTTTAGCAATTGTATAGTGACCATATTTTTTTTCCCCAAATTACAATACAACCAAATCACAAATGGTCTTTTTGAAAGGGCCATTAAAACACTTTTTAGGAAGAAGGATAACAGGGCGAAAAGGCTAAGATATGCTAAAGCCCACAAAGTCTGGAATGAATATGGAATAAAGTATTATGGACAGAACAAAACCATGTTCTGTCCATTCATCAACAATATGTTGAATATGGTCATAATGCCACTGTTAAAACAACAAGACTAATGATGCCATAATACACTGCTCCCAAAAATTAAGGGATATTTCAGAAGCAATATGAAGAGGATCCTACAAGAACTGTTTGACAATCTGATTCTGTCCATGCCCCGTTGCTGTCATTGTGTCTTGGGTGACCATAAACCCTGCTGAACAGTCAATGTGTGGCACTCTTATCCAGTTTGACATGCTTCTGTTCACCCCATGAAATATGTTACTTGCTACTTAATCAGGATAACTAAGTTTGCATCTTATTTGTGTAAGTAACTTTTCATTATCTTGTTTAAAGAAATACAATAAAATGCTAATTCTTTCAATTGCTATTTATTTTGAAATATCCCCTAATTTTGAGCTTTAGCACAGTATTGTATCGCCTCTGTCTGTCTGTGTCTCTCTGTGTATTGGCCTGTATCCTGTGTCTGTATTTGTCCTGCATCTGTCTGTGTATATATGTTTGTTTGTGTTTTTGTCAAAATGCTGTCCAACAAGATATTGTGATCATTTCAGCAGCTGTAACAAAATGTTAGGTATTTATTATTATAAATGTGCCTAAAAACTTACATATACTACTTTAATTCCACTCTAGCTGTTTGATATGATCTATATAGCATGGGCTATGCATGTTGCCTGTATATACATGTTAAATCTTAAAAAATAGTATAGAGCACTACAGAGCATTGTGCTTGTGGCGCACCTTATTGGCCATCACAACCGAGGTTTACCCACAAAACACAATACTGCTAAACATCCAGCACAAGGGGTACTTACTGCCAAATCCTGCACTAGCTTCTCTTCAAATGAGTAAGTCTCTGTCTCTATCCATATTCTTTGATAGCCAGTAAGGAACAGGTTTATAGAACGATGCCTGGAGGGGTAGGAGGCGAAAGAGATTAAGCAGGATTACAATGATTATTAGGGTATCAGGAGAATGTAAGCAGAGGAAGTTATGGCTGGCAAGCAGAAGGGCTAAGCAGGAAATTTAACAGGTTAGTAAGAGAAACAGGAAGTCTAACTGGTTGCCTTTAAACTTTACTGCTGAAAATCGCCAATTTGAAGGTTATCAGTTAGTATTTGAACCAAAGACAGCTTGTAGGTTCAGAATAACAGCACTTACAGGTAACCATGGAATTAATAGCATGGCACAGAAGCTGGAGATGATATTATATGAGTATCTGAATGCCGTCAGGGTGTAGATAAAAAGTTTAGAAAACATATCAGCATATTTTGGACATTTTCATTATTGATCAGTGTCTGATCAAGGGTCCAATTGCAAATCTTCTACATGAATGTTTTGAATACAATTAATATTTTGGTGATTTACACATATGATACTATGACAGTCCATTTTTCATACCGTACTATATTATTAGGTCTATAAAGAAGCAGTACACAGTTGTAATTTGTTTAGATCATATGATTTAGTATGAGTTAATCGACTGGAATCATATCCATTTTCACATGTGAGAACATGACGAATTATCATAAGTTCTATCACATAAACAGTTGACCAGTGAGACTTCCAGTTGACAACTTTGCATGAGTCACAGTTCAAACAATGGCTAGTAGGTGAAGATTACTGAGGGTGCAGCCAATACTCAAGATTCCCTGAGCACTTCATTCATTACCGTAAACACGGAGAGCAGACTGTCATAATCTGAACTCTCGTGCATTTTTTCCAGCCAAAAGAGTCGGTAGGATTTCAGGAAGTAATTATTAGTTTTGTGCCTACAAAGAAGGGCGGTGTTGTCATTGAAGGGGAACAGAGGAAAAAAGGATCTTAGAAAAAAAGAAAAATACACCCTATACTAATTATCCCTATGTGAAAATAATGAAAACTAGTATTGGATATTTAATATACTGATTGTAGTAATTAATAGTATCTCGCAGAAACAGAATTGTCTTCACCCCACGTGCAGAAAAATCACAAGAGAGACAGCACCATCCAACAGTGTACTAGCATAACAAAGAGTGCCAAATGCAGTAACGTCCCTGTTTAATACTACCAGTAGTATATTGGTTCTGTTTATGCTTCTGTGTTATCCAGTTACAGTTATTCAGAGCATGAAATTACACTGTTTTCAGTTAGAGACAACAGAACGGCAGACAGAGAGGAGCTGGATGTGCAGTGAGCCTGCAACCTTAGGATACATATTTGTTTGAACATGTTTAACTCACTGAACAAATTCATTATCAGTGCACTATCAATGGAATTAATACACATAGTACAGCCCAAGAGCTTGTGTAAGTAAAACATACTAACTTTATAAAATCATAAAAATTGTGATTTTGTGTCAGCAGTGTGATTTCTAAAGTTAAATGAAACCTAATTTATTATCTTAATGCCAGGAACATTCATTTACAACCTGACTTGCAATTCGCACAACGGCTGGAGACATCAACGTCATTAATTTTTAAAACTACATTTACATCTGCTTCCTTATACATATTTTATACCAGATTAGGATTAGTCTTTAGTTTTGGCTTTGGCATACAAATTCAATAACATTTTAAAGTGAGATCAGTAAGGGACGTACCTGGGCAGGTTGTATAGTGGTGCCATACGGAAGCAGGCCACTACCGCACGCTTACGCTGTTTGGACAGTAATTTCTGCCACACACACTTCTTGGACCTAAGGGGTTGCTCAATCTATGTTTATAAATATGTAAAAATGAAAGTTAGAAGAAAGAATAAAATATCATTGTCATCACATTTTCTCATGAATTACATTTCTTAACTGACACAGCAATACATAAAAACCTTATATTTTAGTTTTATGCAAAATTCAAGTGAAAACATTGAGGGGTGTGTAATGGGTTGAGTGACCTGCTCAAGGTGGAAAACAGCAGCTGAGATGGTCTGCAGACGATCAACAGTGCGTTCTGGATCAGGGGGACCATCATTCCTTACAACTACGTTTCTATAGAGATGAAGTTGCCATCTTACAGCAGGGTCTTCCGACTAAATAATTAGAAGTGTGTGAAGGACAATTTCTGGGTTATAAGTCTATTAAACTAACAAACATGAGTAAAGTTTTCATTGCCACTTGTGTTACAAAATAACTGCACAGTTGATGTGAATGTTTAGATAATTGCCTCTCTTTTCAGCATCAAGACCATGCTACATGAACTATTAGTAAAACTAACAAAAGCACAGAGAGGCAAAATATTTTACCTCAATCTCAAATCCACTGTTCATGGTTTTTGTCTTCTGATATTTTTAATAATTTTGGCCATTTATATCATATGCAGCTTATGGGTCATTCCACCCTTGTGCTTAAAATGCAATAACTGGAATAATAAAGTAACAATGGTGCTTAAAGGTTTCTGAACACCTTATAGTTACTGTATATATGACCTAAACATCATCAGATCTCCATACATATCAGAAGCATAGATAAACATAACCAAGTTAGGCAAATGAGACACAACTATTATACTTGGTCATATGGTACTGAGAAAAATTATCCAATGCCAACATATGTGAATGAAACACAGAATGTGAATCTCTAAGATTAGCAGTTAATTTGAAGAGTCAGGTGTTTTAAATCAATGGGATGACAATTAGGTGGGCAATTGTACTGTAGCAATTGAAGAACAGGGTTTTAAAAAAAAGGTTTTTAAGTCTTCACAAAATATGTTTGTAAAAGTGTATCAAGACAAAAACAATGGAGATTTCTAAAAGCCACAAGAGTTGCTCATTAGGCTAGAAAAGGTTGCAAGATAATCAAGCATTTGGAGTCACACAGATTAAGTAAAAATGGAAGAAATTTAAGACCACTGTTGTCCTAACAGTTGTGGTTGACCAACAAAGATGAATCCAGGAGCATGACAAGTATCACACAAGGTCACAAAGCAATTCAACTTCTAAGCATCAAAAGCCCCTCTCACACATGGTTAATGTTACTGTCCATAATGAACGTTCTGGAAAGGCAATGTCCTGACTTTACCCCGAAATAAATTGATGCTATGTGCTCCAGCCCAAAGATAAAAAAGAACATCTAAATGCTATTAGGCACATCACAAAGTGGTAAATGCTTTAACATCCCGAGTTTTTATGGAATGTGTTCCAGGCCTGAAATGCTATAAAATATGTTTTTTTAACAAGTTTAAGTTGTCAGTTGAAGATGACCAGACAATAGTGAAATATCTCAGGTTCATACTATCTGCAATGAAATAAAAGACAATGTAAATATAAAAAGTATTAATAGATTAGTATATATTATAAATAAGTATTAATAATAGTTGTAATATTCAGTCTGTTTATTTGGGCTCTATATCCATATTTAGGACTTACAAAATAAAGAAATCGTTCACTAACTTTCAAGCAACACTGTAAACAGAATTTTAGCATGTGTATATTTTAGGACCAAATATTTTGTACATTCTTAAAAGATTGTTTAATTTTTCTATTGCTTAACAACTGTAACTGATTAGTGTAGTGGAATATGGATTCTGAAAACAGAAACCTTACCTTACCTTAAAAAAATGCAGAATGTAATAAAATAGGCATTTTCATAGTGCTAATAAAGTGGCCATCTTCAATTTTACAGCTCACCTTCTCCAGCAGGTGCATGTTCTGCCTTAAATGTTCCTTCACCTCTTCATCTGTATCTTTCTAAACAAAGAGCACAAAGTATGTTCAATATTAAGCGATTATAAGACAATACACAACCAGACATTGTGCTCCATCCTCTTACCATGCCATAGCGTGTTTTAGCCAATGAGATGAGCTCCTGGTCTCCGGGTGTACACATGTTGAGGCCAATGGGCAGCATCTTCTTCAATGCAGCCACAATTAGTGAGGTCTGGATGGAGTAAAACTCACCTCGGCGCTTCTTGTGTTTCCTCTCCTGATCCTGCCCCCCTGCCTGAACAGAGAAACCTGTCAACAATCCAAACTCTTGCTGAGGTGTGTTTGCGTACACAAATGCATACTGACACAATTTCAAAACCACACATCAAAAGATTAAAATACACATTGTATACACATTGTCTTAATATACTTATATTTTGTATATTTATTTATTATACTGAGCTTTGCAATGCACCCTTTTAAACACCAGGAAGTAATTATTTAATAGAGTCTCAGTGCTTCTTGTGGTGGGTATTGGTCTGGAGTTGTTACGATACTAGACTGCCACATTAGAGTAAGTAAGAACAGACCAAAATGCATATACATATGTACTGGCAACATAATGCAGTTCTGTCTCATGTAGATATGTAAAAGTTTACAGGTGTGGTCTGGATAGACATCGTCACACAAGAGGGCATATTTGTACTTCCCCTGCTGCTCTATAAAAAGGCTCTCTGGGGTTACTTCTGGTTAGTATACCACTTGGTGAGCAACTGTTGACTGATAGAAATGCCTCCAAAATGCAATCAAAGACATTTCGCCAAACTGACTTTGAGAAGGGGTGCATCATTGGAATGAGAGATGCAGGATAAAGATAAGATAAAATGCTATCTAGATTGTTCTGACCTAGCTATGTTGGGAGGTGTTGGGAGTAGTGGTACCGGGAGGGCGCACACACACACACTTTAAATGGTCTAGGCAGATCATCAGTGAAGAGGATCATTTGATCCAGTGACAACCATAAGCAGCTTTTATTGTACACCATTCAGACACAAGTGGCACCTTCATCACACCCCCATGTGTCCTGCCGTTGACAGCCAGACTGCCAGTCCTGACTGTGAAAGACTGGAACCATATTGTCTTTAGTGACAAATCAGGTTCTTTTTTGGATCCATTGACTGTCATGTTCGAGTTTGGAGGCCTCATGGTATATGCCTCAATTCTGCCTTTCCATGGAGCAACACACTGCTTGTTCATGTTTTAGGAGAGTCAGTAAGCTCAGGTTTGACATAAGCAGGTAGCCTTTGTAATTGTAAATCTCACAAAAGTGGTCTATTGTACAATTAGTCATTCCTATTCCTGTCATAAAATTATTTATACCTTTACATTATTGTTGTACTTGTAAATTTTCAACTCGCTTACACAAGAACTGACTATATTCCTTCTGAAGAAAGAATTGCCTAATATATGACTAACAGTGCCTGATCTCTTACTTTTGCATCAGATTTAGTTTTTGAATCTATGCCACACTGTATTTAAGGAACTGTACAGCTGATTTAAAAAAAATCCATCGGCTCAATAAATCAGAACAATAAGCTGTAGAGCACAATACTCGGTAACACTGCTGCATCACAAAAGGTAAATGATTACTTGATATATGGCTACCGACAAGCCAAAAACAGAGCTGTCTTACTTTATTGTGTCTCAAAATGACTTGCCAGAATGTGTTAGGAGATGCAACAAACACAGGCAATGAGGCACAATGCTTCCGTAAATGCAACCCGACTACCCAAATTGCTGGGGGGGTGGTGGGTTTATGAAGGGTAAGTCTGTTGGAACCATGAACCATGAATAAGACCATTACCCTTTATCTGCAAAGCTAAATTGTAAGTCAATCTACATACATAAAACACAGGGTAAGTCAAAAGACACAGAATACCCTTTTATTTCAGAAACAAAATAGGTGATATATTATGTCCAGAACATAGCCGTCATTTTGAAAGTCGCCATATTGGATCAAGGGCAAGTTTTTCCAATGGGAAGGTGATCATCAAATTCATTGCAGCAATCAGAATTGCAATATCTCTGGTTCCGATTTATTAACACAGAAAATTCTAAACTTTTGTTGTTTGTCACAAATAACTGAAGATGGAATTGATGATTCTGGTGCCTGTGGAATGCAGCTGCCATATCATAGCCAACACATAGTTTAACCAACACCCAGAACCAGCACCAATTTCACACAGCACTGTTGCATCCCTCATAGAAAAATTCTGAGAAATCAGTACTATGAATGACACATAGTGGTCGTCAGAAGACTGCCACCGACTAAGAAACGTCAACAATGGTTTTGGCAGCCTTTGTGAAAAGTCCATAATGCAGCACATGACGTGTCCTGTGGCTTATGACTGTACATTTTGCACATTCACATTAAATGATAATGTTTTGTAAAGCCACAGGGAAGCATTCCTTGCATGCAACATGGCATCTTTACACTGATCAACTACAATTTCAAAACATAATGCTCTTCAGGTAACCTTGGGTCCGGATATTCATGTGGATGTTACGTTGACATGTACCACCTACCTCAACATACCCCCTTATGGCAACAATATTACCAATTGTCAGTGGCCTTTTTCAGCAGGATAATGAATCTTGGCAAAATTGCTCAGGAAAGGTTTCAGGGACATAAAGAGTTTAGGGTGTTGACCTCCAAATTCCTCAGATCTTAATCCGACTGAGCATCTGTGGGATGTGCTGGACAAACAAGCCTGATCCATGACATCTTCAGATTCTGTGCTTCGACAGGTCAGAGCCTTTTCAGAGCAATCTTAGGCAGGAAGTTTTATTGCTGATCAGAGTGTATGGCCTGTTTAGTTGAGTCCACTGATTATGTTCACATTCTGCTTTACACCCTTACTGAAATAAAAGTTAATTCCATAACATCACATATAACAACACAATGTGGAGAGATACTTGAACACAACACTGAACACAAAGAGTTAGGCGGGTAAAAGACACTGAGAATCCACAAAGACATTTAAGGCACTGGAATTATAGCACCATACAGTACAACAACCTGAGACTACATAAATTACAACAAACCATACCACATGATCACAGAAATCTAAGCACACATTGACACAAAAATGTCATTTTTGCTATAATCTGCTTAATAATTGACACAACAATATTGAGCATTTTTGTATGAATTCTCAATGGTTATATTTTATAGCTGTGAACGTTTTGTTTAAAAGTGATGCTATCTTCTTGAATTCCTGCTAAGCATTTGAAGCAGTGTACCAGCAGTCTTAGCATAAATGATTATTTCAAATCAGAAAACAGCTAAGAAACGCATAAAGTGTTTGTATTTAGTGTTTACTGCATCTAAGCATATTGTGTATGTTTTAACGATAGTTCCAGCAATTTCACATAATGTAAGGTTGCTTAGGATAACATAACCTTGGAAGAAGAGTGCTTATCTATAAGCTTTATGGTTCAAACAAAAATGAGTCATGAACTCAAAATAAGAATAGTAAGTGTGTTAGTAAGCGGGAATAGTGATTTAATATAACAGGAACTAAATCTAATTGTTATTTATAAACCAATCCATCCTCAAAGGTTGAGACCAAAATAAATGTGATCATGTTTAAGACAAATGTACTGAGAATGGTATCTTGTTTTGTGACCAGGTTTCTTCGGACAGTTGAATATAAAGAATTTGACAAAAATGCCTTAGAATCCAATGTTTGTGTTCAGAAGCAATTTTAGTTTATATACGTAAATAGTACACATATTACACCGTAGTTTTGATACTGTGCACATAGTGTTTTTAACTGTTTAAACACAAATAATAATTAAAACATAATATAAAAATAGTACAGTACTGTATAGACGTGGACAACAGTTTTAAGAATCCCACAAATTTTGGTTTTCACAAAGTTCAGTTCTTTTAGAGCCTTTTGTCAGATTTATATGAATTCCATTCATAACTTTTTATTGACGATTACATCCAGTTTAACCACAGACTTCATATTTTCAACTTTATGAGGAAAAAACCTCTTGTTTTCATTGTTTGTACCGCAAGAAACAAATGTGTATTTTGTAAAAAACTGGTAGAACTCAATTGTACAAATCTGTGTTCGTTTCAAATTCTGAAAAAACAACTAGATGCTGTAACCATTTCAAAATGCTTAGACAAAGATTGTAATTATCTACCTAGATTTGATGCCTTACAAGAAGTTTTTTAACAAATTGTAGACATGACAAATGAGGCAATGATGATGCAGGTCAATAAGGTTCAATTTGTGATAAAACACAATGAGCAAACCAATGTACACGGTACATGTAAATTACACATGCAAATTCACTGTACCTTTGGCAGAAACAACTGTGTGAGTCAGAAAGTGAGAGAGGTAAGAAAGAGAGCATAGCATAAAAGTGTAATTAGTGCGCATATCCTTGCACAAGGAGAGAAGTGATGTATGTCATCATTTTAATTCAGCAAACACTCAAAACTGAACTATAACACACAATCTGAACACACAATCATGATTGCATTGTAATCTGAAGAGGCTGAATTAAAATGCTGAATTAGATTAAAATATTGTTTCAAACTAAAATCCACGTGTGTTAATTGTTTCATGTGTAAGTGCTGATTTTTTTTTGCATGTGTCATGATCACAGCCCCGAACACATGTATAAGCATATGTTGAAACTTTAAAGTTTTTATTGGAACTTTAAAGTGTTTTTTGAAGGTTTTAAAGCCAGTGTTAGTTGAGTGAGACAATAATTGTTTGTAAGTAAATGTTAGTACCTAATAAAAACATGACCCATGAACAAAACAAAAAATGCCTCAAAACTATAATTGCAAGTTCTAAACAGCTAAATACAGTGAAACTTCATTATTCATCATTAATTCCTTTTAAGAAGGCATGTTGAGTCCTGAAAACAAGTCTAGAGTGAAAGAAATAATGTACTATACATCAATGCATTTCAGACCCACAGAAAATTCACACTGTAGATCATTAATGGAGTTTCATTATACTGGTGTTCCCTGATTTATGATATATTCCGAGAAATCTTTCATAAGCTGAATGTATCATAAATGGAGGAGTTTAAAAAATATTCTATATGTCATAGCGGAGTCTATCTAAATCAGGCTTAAAACACTTATTTTAACCTAAAACTGGGTAACATCATTAACACAAACCTTATTTTATAAGAAATTAAATCATTAAATTTCATAAAAAGTGAAATATTTTATGCAATTTATTGAATAATGTGTTAAGTGGTAGCTTAATTGCACTAAGAACACTGTACTGTATATATAAAAATGAAAAAGGAAAACATGAGAAACAGAGGAGCTCTGTCCTGAGCCAGAGACTGACTTGCATGTGTCAACTTACAGATATTTGAGAAAGTGCCCAACAAATGACGAGCGACCAATATTTCTCGTCAAAATGGGTTGAGAACCAAAGTTTGAGTTTGTTTGACTGTATTTTAAGTGTAATTTGTAAACAACAACAACAACAAAAATGTTCGCATTTACATCCATCCATATAACACTTGACCTTCTCTTACTGTAATAAGACTGAAGACTACAACATACTGGCTTTTGCTCTCCTACCTTTGGCATCTTGGTCTTGTTGTCCCCAGTGAGGAAGGAAAGGTTATTGATCTCATTCTGCACAACAAAGTTCTGCTCCTCTCGCTTAAAATTCTGAAAGAGAAAAGTATGACTGAGGTAGATATGAAACTTTACTTTCACTTCACTCTACAGGGTTGTAATTTATGCACAGTTGAACCCTGTTATACCTGCTTCCAAAAAAATGTTTAGGATATACTGCGTAACAAAATTAGGGGATATTTCATTATGGAGTATTTCATTTTAAAATATCTACCATTTTTTGTGAGCAGTATATTTGAATCACAAGATAATTGTTATCTTTATTTCATGGTACACCACAGCCATCAAAATGAATCACTGCAAAAAACAAAAACGAGGAAATGTAGATACATTTAAGAAGTCATTCTAAACATTTATTATGTATCATGTATTATACATTATAGCAGGGTAGTGGTTAATAGAGTTAAGGGATCAAACCATCTGATACACCATAGCAGGAGTTCTGATAACAGAAGTTTAGATGTAGGTTTCAACTGTATATAGATTAAAGACAGAGAAAATAATTATCATTTTTAAAGGGTTTACATATGACAGGTTATTTGCTAAAATCATTGTAATTACCAATGAGTTATAAAGTATAATCCATCGTATCCATGACAAGGTTAGCTTGCAGGTTAGGGTTTTTGGCTACTGGTAGCTACAACAGAATGCTGTACGCTAAAACATCGCTTTACAAATCAGTAACCCTCAGATTAATTTTGACTCACTCCGGATAATAGCAAGAGTAATTCAGAAAAGCTTACATGTGACTTGCACCAGAGGATGAAGATCTCTGCTACCATCCTGAAGAGTTCATTGGAGTCAGCATTGGGTTCTTTCAACCATCGTGACCTGAATATAAGTTATAATTTTACTTATTACTCCTTGTTTTGTTTCATATAAGTTATATATATGAGGCAGCCACATTACCACAAAAGTACAGCATCAAACCGGTAGTAATTCATTTCAGTATTCACATTCTTGTTTAAATATACACTTGTGTATTTATGTATGTATGTTAATAATTAATAATTATGTTAATAATATGTGTTAATAATATGTGTGAATGTTATTAATTAACATTCACAATATATTTGGTGAAATAACATGCTATGCATTCTTGACGTTGTCCGGACACCATATTTAATATACTCACTTATATGCCATATATCATATAGAAAAGCTATATGGGATACTGTAGTGTAGCATTACTGACTAAATAGCCAATAGCCTCCAGAGTTCAGTGCTCATTTCTCCACTTTTTATTGAATAAAACTTTGCACGCATTACATGTGTCATTACAACTTTGCCAAAAAATACATGGTTAATACCAGCGCTTAATTTGGTCTGAATTTTAAGAAACAAGTTCCAGTATGTCTCACATTTGGGGTGCATGGCCTCTGGATCTGTGAACATGAGCAATATTCTTGTAATAAAATAATGAAATTATACAAATATGAGTAAAATCTTCTTTCCAAAAAATAAACAACTCATTTTGTTTGAAGGTAAATGTAGTCCTGCCGTAATTAGGTCATCAGTCGAATTTTGCGCATCAGTGCTAGCAGATTGTGAGGTTGGATCAGTTGGAGTTGAGCCGACTGACCGTTAGACAAGGTAATTCACTGAAAATTGAATGATATAAATATTCTATTTTGAAGGCTACTTCATTAGATGGAGAGCACTTAGTACACTAGTGTGTACACATTCCAGGACCTTTTCACTCCTGTATATGTATATATATATATACAGTGGTTGGACAATGAAACTTAAACACCTGTCATTT
>JAVSBV010000147.1:2628564-2639866 GCA_033117975.1 Parotocinclus spilosoma | reverse complement strand
ATGATGTGTAGCTTTTAAGGATCTTTTGGTGGACTTCACTTTGTCAGGCAGGTCCTATTTAAGTGATGTCTTGATTAGGAAACGAGTGTGGCAATAATCAGGCCTGGGTGTGGCTAGAGACAATGTACTCAGGTGTTTTAACAAAGGGGGGCAATCACGCTTTCACACAGGGCCCTGTAGGTTTGGATTGTTTCTCCCTTAATAATAAACACCTTCATTTAGACATTGCATTTTTTGTTTACTTGTGTTGTCTTTGACTACTATTTTTTTTTTTTTGATGTTCCGAAACACTTAAGTGTGACAACAAACATGCAAAAAAACAGGAAATGAGGAAGGGGGAAAACACTTTTTCACACCACTGTATATACCTTTTTTAAACAATGGACAGTCAAATGGAGTTCCTCCCCATCCTAAAATAAACTTCACTATGGCTAAATATTCCACTTAATAAATATCTTAATAAGACTGCACGCTAGTGATAGTTACAAGAGTGGTAGTGAGGATAGGCACTGCTGTTTGCCTATAAGTCCTGGAACGTACTAGGTTCCAGTTTATTACCATGATGTTTGATGGGTTTAAGGTCAGTGCTTCAGGTAAGCCACATAAGCTATTTAAAACTGAACCACTGGAAATTCTGAATGTTGCAACTGCTGGAAAGGTGACACCCTGTAGCGGTGTTGATATAAAAGGTCTCTTGAGTATGACCCAGATAGTCTATGGAAAATGCATGGTTATACGTTTGATTTTAAAGACATATTCCCTTTAACTCTTAGAATGTCAACCTGCTTTTATCCATGAGGTGTATTTGGCCTTAAATCACACCAGAAATACTTATTTCTGAGTAAATACACTCTTTACCTTTTCTGATTACTGCCTTAAATACCATCACTATTCACTCATTAAATACACCCTATTTTAAGTCAATTAATAACGAAAAATGACTACAATAAACTGATTTTATGCAGGGATATTAAAAAAACAGATGAGACTAATAGTATTTCCTTTGGAATACGAGGCTTATTATTTGTGCTCAAGATTGTGCATGTGTGTGGCTTTATTTAATCAACAAAGCTGTAGTAACTAAACTCATCGTTCCTTACCTTGGTATAAACAAATAAAGTTTCATGATCAACCAAGTTGATAAATCACAAGTCAACAAATAAAATAAATCAAGACCACGGATTCAAATAATTAGAGGTAAGGCAAAACTGCTACTATGCAGAAATATATTTTAGATTTTAAATGTGGTGTTGTTGGTTTCTATTTAGTTTTTTATAGTTATATCACAGCCGGTTAAAATTTATGTCTGATCTACTGCTCAGGACATATGTCACCGATCTTCTTTTATCAGGCAGAATGTGATACAGTAGACTCATGGGATATTTACGTGGGCTTCCTGGGAAAAAGAAAACACACACACTAGTGCTGTGAAAGGATATTTTATATCGAATAATGTTAATCACACCACTTTTATCACATTAAATATAATTAACTTGATTTACAAATATTTTCTTTAAAAATATTAGAAATATTTATTTGATTACCAAAACAATATACACTGTTCACAAAAATGCTTTGAATTTGTTGATTTGCCCACAGAAATATGTTTAAATAAATGAAAAATACACTCTTTTTTCTTTCTATATAAGGTAAAAAAATTACATTATAATGCATATGGGATGTATTATAATGTCATTTTGTACCTTATATAGACTAAACACAATTGCATTAGAGATATTAGAGAAATAAATACTAAAAGAAGAACACTGATTGAATGTAAAGTAAAAAATGTAAAGTTACATTTTCTATTACTTAAAAAGAATAAAAAGTAGCCCAATTAACACTATTCCTGTAAATCCAATTGGATCAGAAAGTTACTTAAGAATGCAACAAGGAAAATGTAATTCAATTTGAGATGAAAAGATACTGGATATAGAAAATATTCTCCACTTGCTACGGCTGCACTCATTAATCCACAAACACACACATACACACTGACCAGCCTCCCACAGGACCCAATCAGTGTTTGAACCAACCATAACAAGCAATTGCAAGACATTGCTTTGACTGGCTTGAAGAAGCTGTCACCTAAATCCACCTTAGTGTGCCACATTTTTCTGTCAGATGTGAATTAATGGCACACTGTAAAAACAACTCAAGTGAATTTCTGTCATGGAATCTACACTGCAATAATGAGGTTAAATGTGGCTGTACAAAAATGCAATTATCATTTGTCACATGATGTATCACACGCATGCAAGCACGAACACACACAAACACACAAACACTGATTATCTGTATCATTAAAACCACTGTAAGGAGAAAAGATATGCACTGACAGTGCGACACTTATTCTTGGATCCTGACATTTAGATGGGTAATAATGATGCATAATGCCTACCTCAACATTGTTGCAGACCAAGTACACCACGTCATAGCAACACTATTTACGAATGGCAATGCTCCCTGCCACACTGCACATATTATTCAAAAATGGTGTGAGGCACTTGAAAGCACAGAGCAGCAGTTTGAAGAACAGGACAAAGGTGGCTATCCCATCTGGGATATGCTTGACAAAGAAGTGTGGCCACCTTGCAACATACAGAACTTAAAGGATGTAATGTCTTTGTGCCAGAAACCACAAAACACCTTCTTGTGGAGTCCACACCTCCTTTGCTGCATTAGGGGGCCTACATAATATTAGTCCAGTGATTTTGTTTTACAGCTAATTGGTATACACACATAAAAGAAGAAAAGTGCTGCAGTACCTGAGATTTTCCTCCCCCAAGCACATTCACCATAACCTCCATGACGGTCTCGTGCATGCCCAGGACTCTCATTAGGTTTGGGTGCTGATAGAACACCTTATTGTTCATTATGTCACTAAAACACAAATAAGACAACACAATTTTGTTTATTGTAACCTAAATTTAGCATTCTTTGTGAGATCTGTGAAAAGCTTACTATTCCATTAACTGGACTAGAAGGACTCTCTCTCTTGCTCTCTCTCTCTCTCCCTCACACACGCACACGCGCACACACACACACGCGCACACACACACACACACACACACACACACACACACACACTATTTTAGCTTTTGTTTTGCTTAATTGCCTGTTTAAGCTTTGTTCATTTACACAAAATGTAAAACAGCTTGTAAAAAATGCAATGATAAATTTGTGGGGAATAATAGGGAAGCATTATTATAATGATAGAGAGAGCCGAGATTGTGTGTGTGTTTGTTACAATATCGTGAGACTACTCAGATTTAAGATTGAACAAGTAATCTCAGTGTTATGAGACACTATCTAACACTGCAGTGCTGGGTCGTAAAAAAAGGTTCTCAAACTAGCTTTGTATTCTCTTTCCAAATCTGTCTCTTCCTATTCTTTAATCTTTTTTATTTTTACTTTACAGTATTATCTTTTCAATGCTCCTTCTTTTATAGATTATTTACTTGTACTTTTCTTTTCCTAAGGAGCACAGGCAATACCCTAGTATACCATACTGACAGCGCCTCTGTCTAGCCCCATACTGAATAATGGCATTGTTCAGCCTTATAAACCCTTTCAGGAAGATGCTGGCAATTGAGGCTGATTATCCTGAAAGCTTCTGGGACACTGAGTTTTCAGCACCTACAAAACCTGAAAATAACCTAGGTACTTAATGCTGTCTAATGGCAGAGGATGGCACTGTAGCACCACGCACAAACATTAATAAGATAATTATAATTCCACTTATTTATTCATGCTGCACATATTATTAATGGGTGTGCTATATATTTGACAATAATTAGATATACCTGAGTCCATTAATCATGAGCTGCTCTTCCTCCTTGCCCATACGGACGCTGAGCAGTGAGCGGATTTGTCCCAGAGAGGCCAACAAATGGATAGTGTCGTGCACAGAGGCAGCGCTGATCGTGTAGCTTTTGCGCATGGCACGCAGCAGTTCACCGATGCTATCATACTGACGCCGCAACAGACTGAACATGACTCTCACCAGCTCCGGATCCTGGATGTGGCTCTCCTGAGCCCAGCTTACCATGGTCTGAGAGATTAACTCTTTCAGATTGGCTGTGGAAATAAACAGAATGGTAGCCCCCACATTATTCTGTTCATTACTCAGCGGCCAATATAATGAATGACTTAATGTTTAAAATATTAAATATTTCAATTGTAGTAGTAGCTACTATTTTTCTCATAACACAACACATCAAATTCCCTCTTGGCAGGTATGGGAATTTTCAGATAATGGAGTTTTACTTATAGAAATAGACTCAACTTACATAACTTTTCTGATTATAAATTGCACTGCACCCTCACTGAGTATAATCTCATAGTTATGTGCAGTACATTTTAACAGATACAGGAATGCATGTTAATCTCTGTGCATCACAATAAATAGTCTTCAAATACTAATACTGTTCTGTTCAGAAATTTAGTATGTGCTTTAACTTTCGGTTTTACCTTGAGTTCAGCATAGATATTGAACTAAGTGAAGCACTTTGGAGAGCAAGAGCTGATGAATCGTGACCCCCTGGAGAGCAAGAACTGATAAACCATGGTCTCCTGGTAATTAACTGAAAAATGGTCTTGTGAACCTAAATTTTGTGATTTATATTCATTTAACTCAGAACACTTGTTGAAAGCTGCTTTTACTTCTGAAAGAATTTATGTAAGTAAGTCACTCTGGATACGCTCCTACCTTACATTTTCATTTATGGTATTTAGCAGATGCCCTTATCCAGAGCGACTTACAACTGATACAGTCGTACAATCCAAGCAATGGTGGGTTAAGGGCCTTGCTCAAGGGCCCAACTGTGGCAGCTTGGCAGAGGTGGGATTTGAACCCTGGATCTTTTGGTCCAGAGTCCAGTACCTTAACCACTATGCTACAACAGTCCGTTGTTTTGACACTAAACAACTTATTACTTTAATGAGCAAACAGTACGTGTGTTATCTACAGAATAACTATTCAGGTCAGTCCAGGTCACTTCAAAGTTCCTCAGCAAACAAGTTAAATCATTATCAAGCTCCAGGCATCTGCATTATAAGAATTATTATGCTGTTTAATATCCATTAAACGATGTGATTAACAGCCTAACAATTTAAGTTGACAACATTTGATGTTCTGGGCCACACTTAAGTTCCCTCTGCCCACATATTACAATGACTTTTAACTGAATTTAGCTACCGGTACACAGCCAGAACTGTACTCAGCAGGCCACAGATGACCTAAAATGCAAATCCTGTACAAACACTTTCTGTAGTGGGCCACGTGCAGCTCAGTGTCTGAATGCCCTGACAAAATCAAATCTAATATCTAAGAGCTTGTCCTAAATCAGTTCCCTGAGTTTGGCCTCAGTCTTCCTGTTTCTGTAATAAAAGATGTTGAGTTTGCTCAGTGACCCATGAATAACTCTTTAGGATGGGTGAACATCGAGGGCAGAGGATGAGACCCAAAATGTGTCTAAGCTTTTAATAGATGAGCTGTGAAACAAAAGCAATTACTTTAGCCAAAACAGCTATTGATGAAGGTCAGTTTTGAATAAATTAGGGTGGAGCTATCTATCTATATGCACAACCTCATTAATGTGAACTTATTTACAACACCAAATTAATTAATTTAATTACCTTTTTAAAATCCAAAATCAACTGTCAGGTTAACCATCTAAACGTATACTGTACATAGAACAGAGTAAATAATAAAAAACAATATACAGTTGTTCTCATAAGTTTACATACCCTGGCAGAGTTTGTACTTTTTGGCCATTTTAAGAGAATATAAATTATAGTATAAAAACCTGTTCTGATATTTACGGTTAGTGATTTAGTGAAGCCATTTATTATTAAACAATTGTGTTTGCTCTTTTTAAATCATAATGACAACAGAAACTACCCAAATCACCCTGATCAAAAGTTTACATACCCTGAAAGTTTTGGCATTATAACATACACACAAATTGACACGCAGGTTTGAATGGTTACTAAAAATAACCGTCCTCACCTGTGATCTCTTGTAATTAGTGTGTAGTGTGTGTGTATAAAATGTCAGTGAATTTTCTGGGCTCCTGACAGACCCCTGCATGTTTCATCCAGTGTTGCTACTGACGTTGTTGGATTACGAGCCATGGGAAAAGAAAAAGAATTATCAAAGGATCTGCGGGAGAAGATAGCTGAACTTTATAAAACAGCAAAAGGATATAAAAAGATATTAAAAGAATTAAGAATGACAAATAGCAGTGTTCAACCTCTAATTAAGAAGTGGAAAATGAGGGATTCTGTTGAAATCAAGGAAAGATCAGGTAGAACCAACAAAAATTTCAGCAACAACTACAAGGAAAATTGTTTGAGTCGAGTCGCCAGAAGAAAGCTATTACTACGCCAATGCCTCATCCACAACGACCACAAAAAACTTCAAGCTGTCCTTAATGTTAAAGGAGGCGATACATGGTATTAAGAACTAGGGTATATAAACTTTTGATCAGGGTGATTTGGGTAGTTTCTGGTGTCATTGTGATTTCAAAAGGGCAAACAAAATCGTTCAACAACAAATGGCTTCATCCAAACACTAACCATAAATAATGGTTCTGTGTGGACTCTGCATGTCCTCCTCGTGTCTGTGTGGGCTTACTCCGGGTACTCCGGTTTCCTCCTACAGTCCAAAGACATGCGTGTTAGGTTGATTGGTATCTCTAAAGAAAAGGCCCTTAGTGTGTGACTGTGTGTGCCCCTATGATGGATTGGCGCCCCGTCTAGGGTTGTTCCTGCCCTTGTACCCAGAGTTGTAGGGAGATAATGGCTGGATGGAATAAAGAAATCATTATACATACAGTATTTTGACCATTTAATCTTTTTTTTAATCTAGGACCAGCTCTTATATGATTATATTACACAGTCTATTTTTGTCCAATTCTGATTCAGTTCAGTTCAAGTTCAATTCAGCGTCAAATCTGACTTGCTAGGATTCGAATTACTAATTAGGGTTTGTTCTTCAATTCTGATGTATATAAATATACAGGACAATTGCTTATGAAAGCACTTTTTAAAAAAGAAATGATAAAGAAGTGTGTTACCTTTTAAAAAAGACATCTGTAATAATAACAGCTCAGTTACTGATGATTTTTTTTGTAAACTCGTTCCTATAAAAGCTTATGGGACATTTTACACTCGTGTGATTAATATTAATGCTGACAGATCTGGTTAAGTTAAACCTGAGCAGCAATGTGAGATGAAGATAAAGATCCCATAAGTGTCAACCAGCTTTTCTTTGCCAAGCCTAACATACAGTAGGGGTGTGATGAAGACCACCTGAGGCTGATGAAGAACTGTGGATGTGTGAAGTTTGTTCCTAAATAAACCACACAATGGATAAACCAGAACTAAACATAAACAGTCAGTCTTAATGTTCATCCTCTGGGAGGTTATTAATCCGCTCTCTGTCAGCACGCTGGGTTTTTTTCATGATATTATGATCTTTTCTTTTAAAAGTATGATCAAATATCGTTTCACCGTTCTGGGGTTCATTATTAGGAACCACACTGCCATACTTTTTGAATTACCATTCGAATTAGATTCATTAATTCATTATCTTCCGCTTAATCCACACGAGGTTGAGGAACTCTGGGCGCAAGGGCAGGAACAACCCTTGATGGGGCACCAATATATCGACACACACAGTCAAGCACACAGTCACGCACTAAGGGCCACTTTAGAGACGCCAAATGACCTAACACGCATGTCTTTGGAATACCTGGAGTAAACCCACGCAGACACGGGCAGGACCCAGGCTGCTCCACCCTGGGATTGAACCCGGGACCTTCTTGCTCTAAGGCAGCGGTGCCACCCACCGAACCCCCATGCTGCACTGAATTAGATTTAATATGGCATAAAATATTTTAAACATTGCAGTCTTAACAGTCAACCAAACCAAAGAAAAGATCAAGCACAACAATTAGTATTTAGTTTATTTCATTCATCCTGATTGCACAGTTGCTGACAAAGTTGAAGTAAACAGTTTTTAAAAGTCGTACAAATAAAGAAATGCATTCTGGATGTGAACTAAACTCTCACTAGTTAAACTCTCATAAAGTCACTAAACTACGCTGCTCACAAAAATTAGGGGCTATTTAACTATGGGATATTTCTTTTTGAGGCATCCTCTAATTTTTGGGAACAGTATATAATTCTCCAAACTTAAACCGTGTTTAAATCAAATCAAATAAAATGCAGGATGGAGACGTAGACATAGAATCAGAGACGATCTAAAATTGTTGTTGAGGTTCCCTTTATGCTGTATGTTGTGTGTTTTTTTGTACATTCCTTAACCTCTGGATGTGAGCTGCTATCACACGGATTTTAATTTTCAGGAATGCATTTATAAGCATGGACGAGCGGAAGAAGGAGCGTTCAGGAACGAACGGGTCTCTGGTTTCATGTGGTCTGAGAGAGGGTGCAGCACGAATGAGAAATTCTCCCGGCTTTTAGAGATCTGGAAAATGTAAGCACTCTTACAATATATACGTTATACATCAGAGTCAGATGACATGTCGAGTCAAGAAGCTCTAATTCGGCGTCTGATGCACAATGGGATATCATGTCAGAGGTGTAGGAGTTGGGAGAAACCTGGAGATCTTAACAATCCGAACATCAGGAACTGTCGCTGTGATGCATTATCTTCATCACTTACGCTGGATTGTGCCGAGGTGAAGACAGTCCCGAATGCGTATGATGAATGAACAGTCGGAGAAAATTTAGTCTGCGAGACCAACACAGTGCCAGAGGAGTGTGAACTCACAAGGCCATAACTCACACTGTCATGTCTAACGATGTACATCCTCTTTTCAAAAGCTTCCTTATCATTTGGTCCAAATGTCTTACTGAACTTAAAAGGGTTTCTTAAAGAAGCTCGTTCTGCTCATGTTCCATCAAATCTACAACCTTTGTTCTGTGATTCATCCTCCACCAAACTTTACAGTTGGCACCTGGCAGTTCTACAAAACTCGGACTGATCGATCGGACAGCCGGATGAAAAGTACAGACACTTCGAGAGCGTTCAATAACAAGGTGCATCTGAAATGTTTCCTTCTATTAGATCCAGATCACTGATAGTTAGGTTCACATGCAGGCCAAAGTGCTGGATCTGAACAGGGGGTGGAAAAAAAAGCTGTTTAAAGCTTTTAAAAATTAAAAAGACGGACTAAATGAATAAAAGTAAATCGCATTAAAGGATTTGAACATGAAAAAGTCATCGGGATTACCAGATGTCAAATTATTGCTTCCAAGTTATTAGTTAATTCAATCACTTTTTAATCGGCTTAATCGTGGACAGGGACGCGGGAGAGCCTGTGCCTAGACGGTGGCATAATGCGAAACAACCCTAGACAGGGCGCCATTCCATCATACGGCATATACACTTACACACATTCAAACACTAGGGGCATTTTAGAGACACCAGTTAACCTAACGGAAATGTCTTTGGACTGTGGGAGGAAACCAGAATACTAAGAGTTAACCCATATGGACACAGGGAGAACCTGCAGACTCCATAAATGAAGGATCCAGACGACTTCGAGTGAACCCACTGTGAGGCCACAATGCACCCAGATCCAAACTACGTATTGTATAAATGAAGATTATGGAAATGTTTCATAACCCATTTACATTAATAGAATTTAGCAGATGCCCTGTGGAGCGACAACCACTACAACTGTGGTCTATGGGTCTTTCTCAAAATGGGAACTGAACGCTAGACCTTCTGGTCCATAGTCCAGTGCCCTAGCTGCTAGGCTACCACCAAACTTTACTTTAATTAACTTCATTACAGTTGGAACCTGGCAAAGTTCTTCCAGCACCTAAACGTCTTAGATTTGGCCATCAGACTGCTAGTTAGGAAAGAGTATGTTCTTCAGAAGCATGCACAAGTCAGATTTTACTCAAGTCACATTAACCCTCCTCCTCTAACTGGTTTTCATAAAAAAAACGGTATACAACAGATAGAATAACAGCCTTAAAGGGGAATTTTTCAGAATATCCCCTCCGGTACTGTTTCCTCCTCTTTCCCATCCACTTAGGAGGCCTTGTGACAGGTTCTGGTGCTGCTGCCAAGCCAAATAACCGAATTACACTCAATGTTGTTCATGGTGTGGCGTCTACGCTCGCCCAGCCGTGTAGGAGAGGTGAAAAACGGAGTGTCTGCATGTGGAGTGTTTCTCGCTCAGTGTTTGGACAGCTAGTGGTTATTATTAAAGACCTCTCTGTTTTAACTGGCACCATGCGAAGAAGAAAAACCCATCCACGAGCAATTACACTCACGGTCCAGTGGGCACTTTATGTAACGCGCAACTAATTAAACATCTCATCGTTAAACTGTAATTCAATGTAACTCTCGGGACAGAGGCATAGGGATGATGTGCCACTTCACAAATGTTTTTTTACCCATTAGCTCGTCCCTTATGGGGCTCATTCCTAGCATAAGCACAGATATTAAACGCTCACCATGGTCCAGGTGGATACACTCCGTCTCCACATGAAGCCACATAGCACCAAACGGAAATGTTTTCAGAAACGATATTGTCTGTCACGCTTTATAAACCCAGGATTTATGGAGCTGGGCTGAGCTACACCACTCACTAGTGAACTGCTACTGACAAAGGCTGACAAGAAAGTCGAACAAACCTGCCCATTTTTATATCCATTATATTAAACTTATACATCAGAACTGACCCCTGGATAAGGCACAGTCGAGGATTGTACTAAAATGTCAGAAATAAATAGAATAAAGGGGTTGAATTTGAAAAAGTAATGTGGATGACCGAGCATGAATAGCTTGTTTGTTACTAAAGGAACTACTTCCAAATTATTATTAATATTAGCCCATATCAGAAATCAGGGTCAGTTAAAAGCTTGTTAAAGAAGAAATAATGATTTATAACAGGTAGTGTCAACAGGTGACTTTAAGCATGAAAAGTAGTATCTGTAAAAATCTTTGAGGAGCAAAGGTGATAAAAGGATTGAAATGTTTTAAAATAATGGAAAGATTTGAAGGGATTTCAATTGTCATTTTCATAGTCTTGTTGAAAAATGCATCGATGTCGCCGGAAAAGATGATGTCTTGAAGGCAGCATATCTCAAGGTACTTTTCTTAACTAATTCTCCCACCCCAGATGTGTAAAATAATGTTACCATGGGCACTGACATCACCCCATCCCCACCCCACCCCAAGTCCAGAGACCTGACCTGCCCGATGGCTGATCACGATGAGAATATACACACATACTATAACTACACACACACT
>JAVSBV010000147.1:2600968-2616818 GCA_033117975.1 Parotocinclus spilosoma | reverse complement strand
TGAAAAAAACTGTGCTTTTCTTTCAAAAATAAGGAAATTTCTAAGTGACCCCAAACTTTTGAACGGTAGTGTAAGTAATAAAATGAGGCAATAAACTCATTTTTGCATTAAATGCAAATTTCAGTTTTTATATCAGGAGTGTACTGTATTCATTGTGTGTCCTTAATATTTCCATTAACAGTATGTGTTAGATAATGAATTGATTACTCAGCATCACTGACATGATGTAAAGCCCTTAATCAGAACACAAACAACTGTGCTTTTATGTACACATACTTTTCAGTGGGTATGGATATATGAACAAAACAATGAAATCTGAAAAAAAAAAATCAGGATATGTAAGTGTTTGTTCATGTAACTTCAAATCGGTGGAATTTAAGATAAAATCTGATATTATAAATATGTCTAATTACACTTTATTTGGTTACTTCATAACATTTAACACGCTGTATTGAAACCTTATTTGTTTAATATACTTCAAACATTCGGCAATGACAGATAAGCTAAAAAGACGTGATAATTGTGCACTTTGTGAGTGGATACTAATGCATTGCCAAAGGCTCTACTCTATGCCGAATGACTGTAAACAAACTTGGATATGCAGGCAGAAATGAGTAAAGAAGCCATAATAGGATGATCGCTTCCAGATGGAGGTATACTTTCAGCTTGCTCCTCCTATGAAATAAGATCAAAGTTTGCAAGCTGTACGCATCCTGACATCTCGTGCATAAAAATCTGTGCTTGAAGACACGCCTGTTTATCAAGTCAAGGAAACGCTTCCTCCTTTGTTTATTTTATTTATTGGCTTTGTTTTGCTTAAGCATTGGTTTGAATTAGCTTGCTTGTTTCGTAGAGATTTTTCTGCTGATAGGTCTAATTCAGACTTTAATCAACTGAGCTGCAGTTGGCAGTTGCAAACAAATTTCTGTGGCCAGTTTCAATTACTTAGGAGAGAGATTTTTTTTCTGTCTATGATCTGTAAGTGGTTTGTTGTTGTAACAGCAGTCTTACATAAAATAGAACTTTGCTGTCAGTCTCATGGTCTGGTCTGATCTAGCCTAGCTGGTGAACCACTGAACATATTTGCAATTTCCTATTTCTTATTGAACATTATTTAAATCTATACAGGCTATATGATCATTACTATAACAGCATGCAGTATTAAACCATATTTACTTTTTGAACTGTTATGAAATGATTTAAGTGTACTGACCATGATAAACCACACATACAATGGAAGTTGTATGTTATAAATAATATGAATTACAATGCATGGTATTCAATCTTGCATAGCATTGGAACCATGTTGATGTGCATCAGAAAATGACCAATATCATAAAGTCATAATTTCATAATGTTTCTAGGATAAAAAAAATTGAGATGCTTATGGCAGACAAGTAGAATGGCTAAGGACAGGAACAAGCCTTCTGTGCAGAACATAGTTTTACTGGAAACATACAGAAGTCATAATAAAACTTTTTTTGCTTTTGCATTTCAAGCAGACCTAAATAATTTGTGTTTGATTTCATGGCTGAATGGGGTAAAATGTAACATGTAATGCTGTGATTGCTTTGATAACTGACTGGTTTGTAGTATTTACTGCATAAATCATCTATATCAGATGATTCTAAATGGCATGACATTGATTTATTCACTAACATACTGTATATGTCTCCTAATTGTCTGCACATGCATGCAAACCCAGGCTGACTTTGAGCTCAAGGTCTTCCAGCTCCGTGGAGAACAAGCCGCAGCTATCTCTAGGTTGGAAAGAACCATCGCAGAAGTTCGGCAGGGTCGGGGCTTACCGAGGGGGCCAGCAAAAGTGCGCGACGCCTGCGTGTCCACAGGAGATGACACAACCCTTAAAACATACCGCAATGTTTGCATTCAGACTGACCGGGAAACTTTTATTAAGACGCCAGAGGGCGAGAGCGCCAAGTCTGTTCAGAATGTGCCCAAGAAGCTTAACCTCGATTCCATCACCATGTCTCTAGGAGTGTCACCAGGCTCCTCACCTCCCCCACCTCCTTGTTTGCCTAATCAATTGGGAAACTCTACAGCTCCAGGTCCACCACTACCGCCTCCGCCCGCGCCACCCCTTCCTGGATCTGCTTTACCACCTGCTCCACCCATTCCACCCCCTTTACCTGGACATGGAGCTGTACCACCTCCACCCCCACCTCCACCGCTTCCAGGGGCACCACTGCCACCCCCACCTCCACCCCTCCCAGGGGCACCACCTCCACCACCTCCTTTACCTGGTATGCCTGGAGTTCCCCCGCCACCACCACCCATGCCAGGTTTTGGCCCCCCGCCTCCTCTGCCTACCTTTGGGCTGGCAACAGAGAACCCACCTCGTAAACCAGCAATAGAACCCACATGTCCCATGAAGCCTCTGTACTGGACTAGGATTCAGATTCAAGACACCAAGTAAGAAAATGCGTACACATGTACACACACACACACACCCTAGACATTATAAGACATCCTAAGGGAAAATACAGTACTTGCTGAGAAGTGCCTGGAGTTTATACAGTTAGAGGACTTGGAGTGCCGGAACAGAAGCAATGGCCTTCCACTATGTTAAGAGAGGATGATCTACAGTGCATCATGGTCCTTAATCATTCTAGCAGTATGACTTAGAATTATATTTCCATATTATCCAGTGTTAATTTAACATTTTATAACATTATCAATATAACTAGTCAACATGGCTATGAAGTGGCTCTTAGTGTTTTCATTATTTCTTTTCAACTCCATATGTTGTTATTCAGGACATATAGGGCATAGACTCTGCAGAGAGAAATACTTAAAATCAAAAGAAACTTTTTACTCACTTGGTTTCTAGTTTATTGCACTCAGTTTAGCATTTATTCAAGCATTGCTTTCTAAACATTAGAAAATCATAAAAATCATAGCAATCCGTCTTCAACACTAAAATGAATACAAAAGAAACAAACATACAGTGGGCACCACTTTTTTTTTTAACTCTTTCTGTTATACATTGTTTTTAAATTTAATACCAAGTTACATTACAGATCACATAGTTGTAATAATTTGAGTGGCATTTTAAGTCTTTCCCAAATTATTTGATACATTTTTAAAATGTATTAGTATTCGATATGTTCCCTCAGTTGGCATGGATAAGTTTGTGCAAAATCTGATGACCTATGTTATATTAACAGGATATCACAATCAAAATACTGAATACTTGGCTTTCTCTGTCTTCAAGTGCCCCATAAAACTCATTGGCACTTGGATCAGGTGACTGTGGAGGACAGTCCATGACAGCCAGCTCTCCTTGATCTTATTTGGTCTTGAAGGAGTTGTTCCAAAGCTTTGAGATTAGTTTCAGGTAATGTAATGTAGGCCACTCACTGTAGATCTACAGATTTAAAACTATGATTCTAACCGAAATGATTTACAAATCTAAACTATAATTATATTGCTTGGAATATCAAATAATGTCTGCTTTTGTTCTATTATCCCATATGTTATTGAATAGCAACGCCAGCTCACAAATAACATTTGAAGACAGAATGCTAAAAAATGTGTAAATGCTGGATCATCTACCCCAGAACATACTCATTAAAGGAAAAGGACAAACACTCCGGCAATCTAAACAACAGGGTTGAAAAAGTGTTTCAAATAACACAACATAAAGACAAAAATGTGGCTCACAACTGCCCCTGACTGGACTCACTTGTCCTTATAACAGAATTACAGGCAGCCTAGTTGATTACAGTGTAATTCTATCCATGACACGCTGCGCAACCCTTTATTTTTTCCAAACCTCATATCTTTCTTGTAAAATCCTTTACTGCTTCCAACTCATCCTGCCAAATCTCTGTTTAATGTCAAGATGGCTTAGTGAACTATACTCAGGTTATTGTACTGGAAAAGTGCTCAGACTGCAAGTATGACATTAGAAACGTATTCAGTATGCATCTCTTTTCAACATACATCACCTCTCATGCAGTTAAAGCCATACTTGTATCTGTATTATTGTTGTAGTAAATAATCACATGATTGTATATATGTTTACACCAATCGATTGTAGAACTGTCCTATATGGAATCAGAGTGTGTGGTAGTGGATGGTGAGGAGTTGTGTTATCTGAAAGTTTGACTGTAGCAAAGCCAGTGAGGGCACTGTTAGGCTCCTGACCAGACAGCTGTTTGTATTGACCATGTTACTGAGCAACGGGCCAAATCAAATACCTCTCATCCTTAATGACGCAGTCGTTTTGGAGGAGACAGCCAGTCTCTACAGACAAAGCAATACTTCTGGAAGAACACTTTGAATAATTAACACACCTGGGACAAATTTATGTTTCTGTGCTTTCTGTGAAATAAAATGGATTTACATTTGGCAAAACTGTCTCACCTTCTCTCAGAAAGTGCAAATAAAGACTTAATGAAGCGTCTAAGAAAAAGAAAAGCATTGTTTACAACAGGGAGAGAACAGCTTGTCTCAGAATTTCCAGCCTTGCATATTCTGCTCTATATTATCTTCCCTCACTGTGTCACAGGCCATTGTTCAAATAGCATCTGAAATATTGCATGCCTCCTGATTAAACACTGATAGGACTGTTGTGTGTCTTTTCCAGCAATAACACGCTGTGGGGTTCTTTAGAAGAGCCAGATATTATTGACACAAAGGAATTTGAAGAGCTTTTCTCCAAAGCCGCACTGCAGCAAAAGAAGAAGCCACTCGCCGATACGTACAAGAAATCCAAAGCTAAGAAGGTATGTGTCATTCTTCCATTTTAGCACGTCTGCTTACTATAGCACTTCTACACAAATGAGGCTTGAATCTTCACTATTAACTCTTCATCTAATGCCTATTATAAGACTGGGGTATCATTATATTTGCAGTATGTGAACTATTACATGTTCATTATCACTAAGGCATTTTTCCGCAGTATCACCATTGAGTGATACTAAGGAGAGTCTAAGGAGTACTTTGTTGTTACCACTAGGGGGTATTTGAGGCACATCCACACTTGAGTTATATCATTTTGGTTGATTTTGTTAAAACAAGCCATATATGATTTATTGCACGAGAAACGCAAGGGCTGCCAAATATCTGACTGTGTATTTAAGATGTATATCCAGTTGGTTGTTATCAGCCTTATCACTGATTTTGTACAAATTAATCATATAGCAACTAAGTATTTTACATTTTGTTTCTATTTCTAGATTATCTTGCCATTTTCTGTGTTACTGCTCACTGTAAAATACTTAAATAACTAAAATAACTTATTCAATTGGAATGTGCATTATAATTACTACTCCCCAGACTTTATTATAATTATACAAATTTATTTAGAAGACTCGTAACTAGAAACTTGACGAGTCACATTTTAATTTAATTTACGAACGCTTTTATTAATTGTGACTAATTACATTGAAAACCATTAAGTATGTCCATAGCTCTTGTAACAGTAGTTGAGAATAGTATTTGTTGCCAGGGTTTTAAGTACATTTGGCAGCTTTTCTTGCATAGTGGTTTGTAGCTGTATCTCATGTAAATGTGTGCGCAGTCAAATCAGAAAGTCACTAAGGCAACTTATACCCTCTTAACCTTATTTGGGCTGAAAAAAATGTTTGTTTTAAAAATGTGTCCTTCCAGAGTTGCTACCAAAAGATGTTAGTAGATGGGTTGTAAGAAGTCATAGTAAACTGAATTACTGAAATTGAATTATGCTGGTGTCTCATAACAAACCATAAGGTGTAAAGAGAGGTTGTTTCAATTAAATTTTAAATACAGTGTTATGCTTTGGCATTTCTTGTTTATACGGCAAAACTCACTCAAATCAGGCCTGATAACTACTGATAACGTGTTATTCAATAAATAAATACATATTTTCTGAGGTTAGAGGTGGCTATAAATCCAGTGTCAGACAATGTTGTCATACATTATTAATCACTCCAAATAATACACTAGCAATAGATACTATGCGGCTTATTCAATTCATTCAAACTGTTATTGCTTTTATGTTGAGTGACAGTGAGTTTAAAACTTCCCTGCATCTTCAAAACACTTTCCGTGTTTTTCACATATTTTTTATCAGCTGCCTAGTTAAACAGTAGTAATCTCTTAGTAATCGGATGGATATCTGTGGGTTTGTTAATACATGTATTCATTTATACATTATGAAACATAAATAAATGGATTAACATTCACATGAGATCAAAATTATTGTTTTAGTTTGTAAGAATTTTGGACGTACTGATCTGATGATTAACTACACCGAGTGAACAGAATATTGTGCTAATTAATCAATAAATATGTATTTATTTGTTTATTTATCAACTGATATGCTAAACTATAGAATGGACCTACAGTTTTAAGAGTAGAATCAAAAGGCATGTGCAAAGCCTGTTTTATCTCAGGATAGGCATTAGTCACATAAAAATGCAGATGTAAATTCACTCAAGATGTATTTAAAAATATGGCTCAAATCACTTGAGCAGGTTTCTGGAGTTTTAAAGCCCAGCCAACCTACTACATATGACTCATGCATTATTGTCTGATCAAGTATATCAAGGCCATGCAAAACCTTGTATTTTTACAAATATATTTGGCTAGAAACGTACTAAAAAACATAATGGCAAATATAATACACAATATAAGATGCATCAAATAATCAGGTGTTCTTAGGGTCAGAGGTTCTTCGAAATCACAGAGAGTTTCTGAATCCATTGGAAGAACAATATGAAATATTTAAAGTGTGTTGAATGTGGAAAATATGATAATCTTACCTGTCACTTTATTTAGAGACTGGTCTATCAATGCTGGTAACATGCAACACTGAACATGGTATGTCTTCTACACAACACTGCTCCCTTTTCTTTACTTTTGGCTGGACATGGTCTCTTAAGAATGTTATCCTGTTGACTAATTTAACAATGGCTGGGTTCCCCATTCAACCCTGGTTCCTCTTCGTTTTACCGAGGTTTCTCACACTTCTGCTTGTCACTGTTGCTTGTGATCGTGCCATATTTGATGTCTAGATGTCAGGACGGTGTTTCTTTTTTGGCCCGTTTTTACCCACATTTACATTTATGTCATTTTGCAGATGCCCAGAGCGACTTACAATTAATACATTTTACAATCAAGGCAATTGTGGGTTAAGGGCCTTGCTCAGGGACCCAACTGTGGCAGAGGTGGGATTTGAAGGTGGGACCTTCTGGTCCATAGTCCAGTAGCTTGAGCACTTAAGCACCTCAGTGTTTCCTTGTTTCCTTAGTCAGGTCTTGATATGGTTTACTATCTTTGTTTTTCCTTGTTTCCTTGTTTTCTTGCTGTGTTTATACTGTGCTGTGTTCTGCTAGAATTGTCCCTTGAGTTTAACTTTTAGCATCTTCCTTCTTGTGTTTGTCTGTTTAGTTTTTGTGTTATCGTCAACTGCCTATATTTAGCTTTGCGTTTAACATTTTGTTGATTTGTATTTTATCTGTCCTCCATGGTTTTGTTGTCAGCAGTTAGTTTTAGTGTCAGTCTCCATGATAAGTTTACATTTTCACTTTTAAATTAATGCTACCATGTGACACAAAGGAAGATATCATGCCCAGTGTTTGTGTTCCTCACATTAGCTCCTTAGCACCTGCACGTCCATCACTCCTCTGTTTTTTTTCTACGACCAAGCATGACAACAACTGTTCTGAGACAGTGTACTTTGTTAAACATGCAGTAAGAATGAAATTAAATTGAATAGGAAGATTTAGCTTTGTTTTAATAATAAAGTTTAATACAGTATTATAATAATAATAATAATAATAATAAAAAAGTTGAATGCAGTATAATGATATTTCAGACGTAGCTTTTACCGAAGCAGATTTAGATTTATAAGTTATATTTTTATACTGGTATTTTGTAACAATCTATGATGGAATGAACTGTTAAATGTTTCTGTATCTGTTCACTCTGGGGTCCAACATCGACCCTACTGTGCCACTGAATAAGTCAGCACTTTGGTTTGGCGTCCAGACAGCTCAAAATTCAGTCCAACTGGCCCTGTCTAGCCCTACTTCAAATCTATACATGCTTTCCATCTGATTAATCATTTACGGCACCAAGTCGCCTGCGTGTGCATGTCTGGTCACTCGGGCCTAGATGTGGCCGTATTTGATCTGCTTTGCCAGCACTTTGTTGCAGCTTAACACTTAAAACTTAACACAAGTTTTGTTGTGTGGAATAAATTCTGTTTTAACACTGATTAAATAGAATTATATTATTATGACTAAATGTAACTTAGAGCATGCTTGTTAACATATTTCTTCTTTAATCAGTAAGCTAAAATTCACTGAACAGATACATATTTACAGTGAGGATGCACTAGAGAGAAAATTTTCATCTTTATCTATTTTTATCTTTTGCAGAAAGCAAAGTTAATGTCAGGATGGGCCAGAGAGTAGAGACAACACAGAGCTTAGACAAAAAAGACAAACTTTTTTTGTCTTTTTTAAGAAAATTCTAAAAGTGATTGTATAATGGTATCTTTAGTGTAGCGCCAAAAGCGCAAACACAAAGGGACATTCACGATCATTGAAGTGACCACATAGAGGGCATCTGACAAACACAAAATGAATTTTATATTTACTCCCTGTTTTATGAGGGCCCAATTTACTATTTTTCAACCTTACGATGTGACTCTGATGATAAACATAAATACACAATCATCAGAAACCATATTCTAAAATTTGCAGGAGTGCATGATGTAGGGAGTCACGTGCAGGAGTGATGAATACTGGGAAATGTAGTGAGAAAAAGCCACAGTCAAGGCAAAATGAGTTTTTGTTTAATTTCGGTACATCTGTATAAGATTGTAACAAGTGTAAATCAGTATGAATAATGCATCTGCTTAATGATGTAAATATAAACAAAAAGGGCGGCACGGTGGCTTTGTTGGTAGCAAAGCTGACTCACAGCAAGAAGGTCCTGGGTTCAATCCCAGGATGGAGTGGCCTTGGTTCTTTCTGTGTGGAGTCTGCATGTCCTCCCCGTGTCTGCGTGGGTTTATTTATTGTATCTAAAGTGGCCCCTTAGTGTGTGACCATGCGTGTGTGCCCTACGATGGATTGGCACCCCATCTAGGGTTGTTCCAGAGTTTCTGCACTAGACACGGTCTGGCCCGTGACCCCGTGTGCATTAAGCCAAAGATAATGGATGGATGGATACAAACAAAAAGGACCTTTCCCAAACTGTTGCCATAAAGTTGTAACAATATAATTGTCCAATATGTCTTGATATGCTAAAACATTATTACAGGTTACTCTTCACTGAAACTGAGGACTCTGGGCAACCTCTGAAAAATAACCCCATGGCATTAGTCCATTTTACAATTTGAATTTACTGTTGGCACAGTGCAGTCAGACTGGTAATATTCTCCTGGCATTTGACTCCAGATAGAGAAGAATGATTTGATATGCCACAGGACAAGATATCAGTGGTCCAGAGGCATTGCTGCTGGTGATGTAACACTAGCATGCATCCTATCCAGGATCAAATGAATTAGAAAAGGATTGAATAAATGAATGAATGAATGAATGAATGTAGACGATATATAGGATTGCGCCATGTTTTGAGAATTATCTGTTTATGAACATTAGTTAATTTAGAGGGAGTAGAGAACCAAATGTATTAGGGTGCTAATCGCATTAAACTAGAACTAATAGACTGAAACTGGATGTATAGGTGTGTTAAAGAGGAATTCCAGCACTGAATCTGGTAGATGGGAAAAGACAGCTGGGTTGGCACATACATACTTTTTCCAAATGTAATTTCTAAAAAGCTTATTAATAACGGAACAAGTTTATATCTTCAGCATTTCTATTTTCACTTGTTTATACTTCATGATAGGAATAATTTTCCTTAGTCATCTTTCTGAGAAATTATGATTATTATCAGAAGCCAAAAAACAAGGTACTTTGGCAAGAAGAGTTAAGGTATTTTGGCAAGATGCGTTCAGGTTCATGAATAGTACGTGTTCCCCTACACTCCCTTTTGATGCAGTATAGGGAAATAAAACAGTAACTATGACCAATAGGGATCAGAAGAATCCAGGCTGAATTTATGGGGTCTGAGGAACATTAGGGGTGCAGTTACAATGGTCCTGGTTCAGTGGAGGCAATAAAAAGTTAGTTTTCACATACCTCATGTTTATACCTCTGACAGATGATCTGCTGTCTCTTTACACCTACAAGGTGCAGCACTATGGTAGGTGTGTGTAATAGAGTGCACATTGAGTGACAATGACAACGGTGTTAAAAACTCCAACAGCACTCTTGTGTCTGATCCAGTCATATCATTAAAACCAACACTAACACACCACCACCATGCCCCATCAGTGCTGGGAATGATCCACCAGCCAAACAGTAGGTGATCTGAGCTGGTCCTATAGGGGTCCTGGCAATTAGAAACAGAGTAAAGGAGAATTACATAAGTACATGGAGAAACAGATGCATATGTGTGTATATATAGAGATACATATATAAGTTATAAGTAAAAGTATGACATATGGATGTTTTAGATCTGGTAATAGAAAGATTAGGTAAAATGGGATGCAATTCTCTCTAGGTCTTCAGACTCTTAATTGGAAGGCTATGTGTTATAATCCTGGCTCACCAAACTGTAAATAGGGGGCACTTTAGCAACACTCCTAACGTTCTTTGTCTTTGGATTAGGAGGTCTGTCAAAAGCTTTAAATGTTATACATGAGGTTGTTAGATGGAAACCATGAATTATGTACAGTATAAATACAGTACTGCATGATGCCCTTTAGGGTATTTTCCAAACATAGTACAAGACTGACAACTGATACAAAATGAAGGATGTTAGCCTTCAACTTTCCTGACCAGAAAAGGAGAATCAGTGACACTGTGAATAAGCAGGCCCATAATCTTTGTTTTAATGATTTTAGACTATGAGTTCGAAACAGACACATTCATGCCCTCCCATGTCTCTTGTCTATTGTGTTTATATATATTTAATGAGGACTGTTGTCTGTGCTTTCTTCTTGGGTGAGAAACCTGAACGAGGACTTCTATATAGCCTGTTGCTTAATGGACAGTAGCAAAGGGTTTATTCCAGTGTAATCACTTGACGTCACTACAGAGTGTATCGCAACAACAGGGACACGTTAGTAGAAAATTGTCTTTAGATTAGACAGATATCTAAATAAATAAATAAGACAAATATTTACTGTGTTTTTGGCATGATATTTTAATAATTTAAGGCAACCACACCACCCTAATATATGCAATATTATATACACTAATGTATCCTTTTGAAAATAATGAAATACATTAGACATCGTTTTAGAAAAATGCGTTCTGCTTAGTCACTCTGTCTCACTTGTCCCAGCACTGGTCTGTAATATTTAGCCTGATGCATAAACATCACACCACTACATCCCTCAATGAATCAGATTTAATACGCAGTTTGTACAATGGTAATGCTGGTCAAACAAACTGACATTTTAATTGGTTCTGACTTACAGAAGTTTGTTGATGATTTGTGAGCACCATCTTCTCATGTTTACTGAGTGGCTATTTTAGGACAGGGTTTGACACCAGTGTGTGGGTTAGGAATATGCAGTCTGCGTGGTGAAGCTCTCTGTCACAACCCTTTTTTTGGTTAATTTCTTTTTTGGCAATGCAGTGTGTTTGTAGAAAGAATTTTACCCTCAATAATTGCAAAAACAATGTTTCAATAGTAAAGGAATGCACCTCATTATAGTTATTAATAATACAGACACTGTTTTGATCTATTTTACAAGTGTGTATTGGAAAATTCTTTCTTTGAGTTTGAGTTAAGTTGACAAACCATAAATGAATCCTGCAGCCAGTTTTATAGGTTTCTGACTTCACTTTCCTAATCATCACTGAGTACTTTAATAGAAGCATTGCTGCGTTTTCATTAAGATCTACCCATAATCCCACAAGGCATTACAAACTTTTTAAATGTGTTCTTCAGAATTGCTATAAAATATACTTTGTAAAAGACACATAATAAAGAGACCTTACCTCTGTGTACTTCTCTGAGAAGCACTTTATGGGACTGTGGTAGCCTAGCGGTTAAGGTACTTGTCTATTTATGGTTCAAATCTCACCAAGCTGCCACTTTTGGGTCCTTGAGCAAGAACCATAACCAGCTATTGCTTGGATTGTAGCAGTTGTAAGTCGTTCTGTACAAGGGCATCTGCCAAATGCCTAGATGTAGATGGATGTACAGTTTTAAGAATTGATATGTTGGGAATGTCAGTGGCTCTGGTGATCAGACAGTACTTTGGATCATTTGTGGATTTGACATTGAAAATACATTTATAAATGGTCTCATACTGCTGACATGGCAATGCAGTTACATGAAGTATATTACACTGCATAAGAAGGAGAGTATTGTGAATGCTTTAAAATTGTTGCAGTACTGCCATCCTTAACTGTACTGTCAGTAAAAGCAGGTGAACCTTGTGTAGTTTAGTTTTGGTAATTAAAGTGGAAAAGTTAATGGACTATGGACCTGAATGTCTAGAGTTCAAATCCTTGCTCTGCTAAGCTACTGTTGTTTGTCCTTGAGCACAGTCAGTAACCTGCAGTTGTTTGAATTGTGAAAAACTCTTATCAGTTGTAAGTTGAGCCTGGATAGGGGATCTTCTGAATGACTATATGTAAATGAGAAACACTACTGGAGCATACATATTGACCACATCCACCCAGTGCCAATATCTGACATTAAAGCACTTCTTTTCATGTACTCTTGCTTAATTGTAACCATTCGTCCCATTAACAGTGTTTTGTTAATGTTTACCGTATTTATTGTGTATCTTATAATAGCTGTGGTCTAGCATTAGTAAAGCTATGACCTAGCATCTTTATTCCTAAAAAAAGTATAAATTACCAACATTTAAAAGTATGAATTCTATATAGATTGTTTTATAATTACATATTTTCTGTATAAGCTCAGTTGTATCCATCATTAATTATTTTACCTTAAATCATGAAAGCATTACCTTGACATAATTAAAACAATATTGTTACAAATGTTGGAGTTTTTTTGAACTTTTGAATTGAATATGGTAAAAGCACCCCAGTTGCAATACAATATATAAACACACACTGCATATACTGTATATGCACACACACTCATGTATGTGTACACTGACTCTGCTAGGCACTAGGCAGTAGCCCTGGTAGCGACTGTGCACCCTATAATTTATAAGGCTGGTTAGCTTTAACACACAAGTTCATTAGAGGTGTTATGAGAGTCTTTGCCTCTAACACAGTGTCTGTGGGAGGGGAGGCCAGGGGAGATCCCCAGCAACATTAATAATGAATGCAGTAGCAGCATGCTCACTTTGCAGCCTGTAACGCAATACTCACTTTAAAGACTGTTCTTGCCGGTTCCCACTGAACGCCTTGGTAGCTCAATGCCTGCTAGAGCCTCTGCCACAACCTAATGAATAAGTTCAAGACATTAACTTTTAAAGCACAGCTTTAACTTGCCGAAAACAGTTTTGGCCTTTATGAGGATATTCAGTCATATGTAATTGTGTCCATGTGTAGGTGCAAATAAAAATCCTGTGAATTTATAGTTTGTTATAAAAAGTTTTAGTCTACTTGTCCAGAGCTGAAAAATGTCATTTTATGGTTCCATTTTTCTCGTCTTCTATTCACAACCGCATCCATATTGCATATGTACCAAGGAGTTTTCTACTGTTCAGTCAGTGACAGTGAAAAGACGTCTAAATCTGACAACATATCAGTTCAATCACAGATAACCCTGTTATTAATAAACATTAAAACGTGTGTCATCAGTCTATATACATTGTATATGGTGGTGCTTGAACATTCTCTGGTGTAATATGAGATAAAACATCATCAGATTTTCACACAACCTGTAAAGGTAGATAAAGAGAACCAAATGAAACAAATAAGACAGGAAAATGTAACTTTTGATCATTTATTTATTGTGGAAAATTATTCTATATTGTATTTAATTGTGTGGTAGCAATATATGAGCAATTGCTTATTATGACTCCCTCGTGCAGTTCTAACTGTAGCTAGACATTATGTAACAGTTGATGGTTCCTGTCATAGCCAATTCTTCTAAACAAAACAGCTTCTACTCTGGGATGTTGGTGGGTATTCTCACATCAACTTCTTGCTTTAGGTCCTTCCACAACAGTTTTAATATAGTAAGGCCAATATTTAGATTTGGTCATTCCATAACATGGATACATGGCTATCTTCTTTAACTATTATTTGGTAAAACTTATGTGCTTAGACTTGTTGCTTTGCTGCATGGGCCAGTTTGCGTTTTTTTAGATTTAGTTCACAGACAGATATTCTGACACGTTCCTTTAGAATTGCTGGTATACTTCAAAATTAATTTTTTCTGTCTTGGTGCAGATGCAGCATAGCATGCATAAATCATGATACTGCCACCATCGTGTTTCACAGACATATGATTGAAAATGTAAGATTGGCAGCAATGTTCTCTTTGGCGCGCATGACACAATTGTTGTTCAGTGTTCTCCTGATGGTGAACTCAGGAACATTGACATTAGCCAATATGGTGAGGGGTTTTTAGTTGCTTAAAAGTTGTCCTGTCATATTCTACAGTACACGAGACATAATTTTTATGTAGCTGTGTTTGAATTTATGTGCGTGTGTGTGTGTGTGTGTGTGTGTGTGTGTGTGTGTGTGTAGCCAAAACATTAAAACCATATGGTCTGTAATGATGTTTAGGTAGGTGTTATGTGTCAAATTAACGTTCACATGAATCGCTGAACCCAGGGTTCCCAACAGAACATTACCCAGAGCGTCACTCTCCCAGCACCAGCTTGTGTCCTTTAAACAAAACGGGACTCATTGAACCAGATGATCTTCTTTTGTTGCTTAAAGATACATTTCTAACGTTCATGCGCATTGCAGGTGGTTTATGGTATAGGTAAACATTTTGTCATCATTTCAGAATGGACTCGATAACAATAAACAAAAAGAAAGCATACACAGGCTGAATTGATTGGACTATTTAATGCTCATGCTCAATGCCCTGCTAACATTTGTTTGATGTTATTCCTTTCAGATAATCAAATTATTGGATGGGAAACGTTCTCAAGCAGTGGGCATCCTAATATCCAGCCTTCATTTGGAGATGAAGGATATTCAGCAAGGTGAGAACAGCACACACTTCTCAACAAAGCCCATTCAAAAGCTTCCTGACTGGCTTAGATGCTTCCCTCTCTTGTACTTGGAGTGATGCTCTGAAATCACTCTTGTTCAGCTTGATAATTCACAGATGTACTGGTATTTTTAGCAGGGGAATATGTGAGCAATGCAGCACTGTAATTTTCTCTTTCTTTTGCTGATGCCTCTTGATTTACTTCCAGTTGGTCTTTTATGTATTTCCTGTATCTGTGGTTAGCACTGGTGTTGCTTGAGCAAATGAAAGTGTATGTCTGGGGGCCTGATGATTAAGCTAGCATGTGGTGTAGGGATTATGTCAAAGGCCTTAGCAAGCACTAGGGTCTTCTTTGTTGTCTTTGCTGGAGAGTGTTTTCTGTGCTGACTGTTTAAAGAAAAATGGACAGAATGAGTAAGTGGAGGAACAGAAGAAGAACGATTCAAGATGAAGGGAAGGGCAAGAGAATTTGGGGCAGCGTGAATGAGTGAGTAAGTGTGTGTGTGTTACATTGTATATGGGAACAAAATAAAGTATATAAAATGTGTGTGTGTGTGTGTGTGTGTGTGTGTGTGTGTGTGTGTGTGTTGGAAGCTGTATTGGAATCTTGCATGTTTGGAAAAGGTGCTGTTTTTTATCCGTAAATTCGAGGACTTTT
>JAVSBV010000147.1:2546494-2568519 GCA_033117975.1 Parotocinclus spilosoma | reverse complement strand
TGAAAGCACCACCAACATTCAAAAGTGACCAAAACATCAGCCAGAAAGCATAGGTACTGAGAAGTGGTCTGTGGTCCCCACCTGCAGAACCTCTCCTTTATTAAGTGGGTCTTGCTAATTGCCAATAATTTCTTTTGTCTATTTCATTTGCACAACATCATGTGAAATTGATTGTCAATCAGTGTGTGATTTCACAGAAGTTTGTTTTACTTGGAGCTATATTGTGCTACATATTTTTTTGAGCATAGTGTGGTCTCAGGCGGAAATAAATTATTACAGGTGTGATCTGATTAGACACTGGCTCTTGTCACAAGAGTGCTTCCACCACTGCCCTACACAAAGGCTCTAAGAGAATACGTTTGGGTAGTGTCCCTCTTGGTGAGATTGTTAAATGATAAAAATGCTTCTATGATGCACTCAAAGAAATGTTGCTTAGTTGACAGACTTTGCGAAGGGATGCATCACTGGACTGAGAGAAGCAGGTTGGTCAGTTCAACAAATTGCTCATCATCTAGTTGTTCTGACCAAGCTTTTTGGAGGTGTTGGCAATAGTGTTTTTCTGAGGGCACACACACATAGAGAAGAATATGATACAAAGGACACTAACAGATCAGTTATATGTGCAGGACAACATCCTGAACTAATGTGCAAGATGTGTGGGCAAATGTGACACAAGTTAACCTGCTTGCCTCTATTATCCAGTCGTATTTCATCCATATCCAGGCTAGAGGTGACCCAACAGGGTATTAAACCCTCCTTTTTTGTTGTCTGGTATTTCTCCAATAAGCACATCCTATTGTGTTAATTTTGTAATTACTTACACATATTATCATTACATTCATACAAATTTCCAACAACTTTTTCTTGGTTGAGTTATTTTTTGTCAATTAGTATATTTAAAGCATTATAATTAATACTGAGTAAACAGTTTATTTTGGTCAGGGTCTAAATTGTAAGGACTCATTCATTTATTAACAATAATTCTTACCCCCAGGCCAGTCAGTTCTGTAAACCCATGTCAATTCTTAGAACACTGACCCGATGGTGTCTGAGACAGTGGGATCATCCCAGCTTCTCCTAGCAAGATGGCTGTGATGGATTGGTGACTCATTGAGTATATTTGAAGCCCCATTCAGGGTATAGGCTTGCCTATTCTATGGAAATTCCGGGATATGCCCCTGTCTAACTCAAAATGCTTTAATGGCTTTAATGGATTCTATGCAAATTATATATAAACTTCATTTAGCAAAACATGGACAAAATTTGCCAAAATAGTCAAAATATGGTGTTTTGTATATGTATTTAATGTATGGGCAGCGTGGTGGCTCTGTGTGTAGCACCACTGTCTCACAGCAAAAAGGCCCCGGGTTCAGTCCCAGAGTGGAGCAGCCTGGGTCTGTTTTGTGTGGAGTCTGAGTGTCTGCCTGCGTTTGACTAAATGGTTAATGGCTAAAACATCACTTCAGTGGTGTGACCAGCGATGTCTGACAGGCTTCAAAGTGATGGTGATGTAATGTATGTAACTGATTTCCAAAGGAGTATGGCGTTTCTCTGTTTAATGAATGAACAGTTGTGAACCCATCATTAAGGAGCAAAGCTTTAGTAGTTGCTGATGGTTTAACTGCCATTTATCAGAATTATTTAATAGGCTTTTAGGCAGTACATGTATGGTGTATGATTATTACATCACTGTCTTATCAGGATAAGAAACAAGGGTTAATCAATAAGGGTACTAAACAAAAACTGCCTGGATATTGTCAATAAAAGCAAAATGCCAAAAGGCCACACAATCTTATTTTAAGAAACAGATATGCCCTCGTCACCCCAAAACATTATGCCCAAAAAGTACTTAATAAATAATCCCATCTTAATCCTAAATTTATCTGTGTCAGCAACTGATCATTAAGTCATTCTCGATAATAAATATTAAATTTTTTAAAGCTTTATGTTTACTACTTTTAGACACGTAGTCAAGGAGTATATCATTCATGCAATGTGTCGTCATATATAATAAATGATTTGTCATTACTTTGGTTGAGTATAGCAAAAGGGTTTTTTCTTTTTAAATTCTTCTGAATCTGCAGTGTGAATGTCAGGGGCAACTTTTGATACATGCTTAGCAATGAATAAGGATAGGTTACGTAAGTAATTATCATAAGAAAGACAGACGGCAAGGCAGTAAAATGTGTACCCGTCATTTGAGATGGTTCTTAGGTCAACTCTGTTCTAATTCTACATACACTTTGTGAAGGTAGTAGATAATGGCAACTGTTTTTCATGGTAAAAGAAAGTCAGCATAGGTACATGGGTGATTAAGGCTCATGTCCAGTACTGGTGACCTGTAAGAACAGCAACAAGAGACCTCACAGGTTTCAGTGAAACCATATGTAGCCTTCTACTTTATTCAATTCAGGGCAATCACAACATGATTGGGAATTCAACAAAAAAAGAAGTCAACAAGTAAACCTTGGTAAATCTTTTAAGTAAGTATGTTGTGTGTATGCTTTATAGGCCTCCCTAACATGTCCAGTTTAAATGGCCCATTGACTTCCCCTGTTTGTGATACGCCTAAACTGTTACACAGGTGCCCATTATTCACACTGTTCCACTTGACTTGTGTCAGGTTGTTTACCGCAGCGGATCTCTACTGCATCTAACTGCTAACAGAACAGTGTAACTTAATCTTAAATTACAACTCCAAGTCAAAAGTAGTTGGGACGGGATGGAGGAAAAACACAGTGTTCCTTACATTTGCTCTGATATTTATTTTTTTATTGCTGACAGCAGGAACTCAAGACTCTCAGTAAACAAAGTATTTCATTTGTTAATAAACAGGCCTGCAACACGTTTTTTTTAAAAAGTAATGAGTAATACAGTTAAAAATCTGAGTAAATAAATAAAATAATAATAATAATATGATTTTAAACAGGCGATTGTAATCATGGTTACATGATTAATGGGGAGCAGAGATGAACAGAGAATCTCCAGTTTGTCAAAGGTGTGAAAACATTATTGAAATATTTAAAAACAATGTTGCTCAAAGCTGCCCCCTTTCACTGCTGCTTTTTGCTCTTTCAATTGAACCACTTTCTCAGAAATTTAGACAGTATCCTTTGGTGATCTCTGTCACTCTTTGTAATACAGAAAACTTAGACCTCGCAGTACCACATTTGCTATCTAATTCCGATCCATTCAGCTTAATATGTGGATATATGATTAACTAAATATGCAATGATGCATCCAAAACTCGACTGTGTCTCAAATCCCATTGCATATCAAACCCCATTGCAAGTTTTCTTGGTATTGACACCTTTCGCTCCACATCTTCCATTGTAATAGGTAATTTTAAAGATATATACAATTACATTGCAAAAGACTTGAGTGCTGGTTCAATTTCCCAAACTCGCTTGAAGCTCATATATCTCACGTGTGTACATTTGTATTCTTCTATGATTCCCCTAGATCCACCCAAGGGCTACTTGGAAAAACTACACTTGCTGGTCTCTAGTCTCAAATTTATATCAACAATGAGACAGGGCACAATGAGGAAAAGCCCTACCAGATTTTAAGATGTACTTGTGGTCCATTGTGTTTTGCTCTATCCACATGGATTAATCCTCTCTTCAAACTCTTCTGTGTCGTTGAGACCAATCGAGGAAAATCTCTTGTTTCCTAACATATAACAAGACCTAGTGTATTTTAACCTGGCACTGAAAAGAGCTAAATTATGTTTAGACCCTGTAATGCTGTGTTCTTACCACCTTCTATGAGGTAACAAAACATCAGCATACAAATCATAAATGGCACAATCACTCGCCAATTTTAAATAATTTTGTTGCTCCTTACTGGCAACATACCTTCATTTCCATAGTGGACGTTTAGGGGAGTTAATGTTTTAAAAGATTGTTTGATAATAGTGGTTTACGAGCCTTTAATGATCTGAAAACCAATTGTTTGAGGATCTTCCTGGGTCATCTTTTTTTCTTTTATTTGTAGTTAAGATAAGGTATGTGGGCATATGAAGTTCCCTGGGGATCTGCACTCTCCACACACCCTTTTCTATATTGTTTGCCTCAGTAGAAACTAGACAAGGGAATGTTTCTACGTGTTATATATTTATTTCTGAACAATGCAAGTATTTTTGGGTGGAAACCATATGGCACAGGGACTTAATTTATATAAACAATAAGGAAATTAGTTGGAACGTGGTGTGAAACAATCTTTATCATGCATCTAAGAACCGGGATCATAATTAAATACATTATAAATTTATCAACCGTGGTATGCTACGAAGACTATTACATTTCCCAACTATGACCTGTGCTTAATGCATCGGTCTCTTTTTTGTATGTGAAATGGAAATACCCAATTACATCCACAAATGCCACTTAAAACTTTACTGTGCATAAAAAGAAGCCTCATGTGTACCACGTCCAGAAGCGGTGATGACTTCTCTGGGCTAGGGTGGACCACCACCCAGTGGACTCAGATGATTCAGTATCTTTTTAAAGAAACTGACACCATGTGCACCAAAGAAAGAAAAGGACCCTCAAAAGTTCAAAAGCCAGGGTCTGTCATGGTATGATTTTGTGTCAGTACCCTTGGCAAAAATCATTTTAAAATCTGTGATGGCAGGATTAATGTGAAAAGTACATTGAGATTTTAGAGTAACATTAGTTGCCTTCAAAATGACATCTTTTCCAGGGACGTCCATGCATTTTTCAGCAATACAAGTCAAAACAGGACAAATCAGAAAAGTTAGGACTGAAATATGTAAACTCCTTGCAGTCTTACTTTGCGAAACATTGTATTTAAACACTTCATCTACTCATCTTTGCACCTTAAAGGATCCTTTCGTGGATCCTGCTTTTGTAGCAGATTATGATGAAAATCACTTGTTGAATCACATCTTTAAAATCTCATTACTGCCTCAACTTTGTTCCAGACCTGAACTGTAGGAATTAATGTTTATTAATAAATGACATGACGTTCACCAGAATAAATACATGACATTGTGTGGCATTGCATTTTTCCAACAAATTCCTCTTCTTTCTGGCATTTGAGGGGAATGTGCACTGCAAAGTACACTGCAAAACTACTCTCACAACAGTAAGTCATTTTGGGTAGTACCCAGTGAATTGTTTTTGCTCCTTGTCCTGGAGTAGTGAATCCTGTTTTTAGGGAAATACAAATCCTTGAAAAATAACTGACTGAATAAATGACTTATGGTCTTACGTGCAACGGAAACCAGAACGATGAGCAGAAAATGTGAAGTATCTTGCCTCTGGCGCTAAGCCATCTTCCAGCAGCATGTCTCCTATTAGCTTGGTGCTAGGCCCCATCTCTATAGTGGTAAAAGGAGGATCATGAACCTCCATGCAACCTTCTAGTCATGATTGGCCATGAGACAGGCATGAACGCAGCAAGAGGGGAGCCTCTTTAATCTCTGAATAGAAGCAGGTTACTGAGCAGTGTGTAGTGTCTGCAGCTTGTGGAGCACTGCTGTGAATGGTGGGAAAACATCAGGTTTGGTTACAATTGAATTTTCACCACTATACTGGGGTTGTTAATACTTAAAGCTGAAGTTGTAGGGGACAGTGAAATATCTAAGGTTATTCTCTACTTATTGAATCTAAGCACAACCTTGAATTTGTTGTGATGTCTTTCAGTGAGCTGGCAACAGACTGTCCTGATGTACTGTGTGTTGTCCCAACATTTTAGTATTATATGTCAAATTTTGACTCTGATATTCCCCCGCTGGGCATCTTTTCATTTCTGAGTGTAGATGCTTGAGAAATTAGTGTATTTCCTGCCAGTTCAGCAGTGCTTCTGTCAAGAGAGTGCTGGCTTGATTTTCCAGGCTTTTTCTCACCCCTATTCTCTTCACTCTTACTAGGTTCCAGGATGCTGTGGTATTCTTTGGGGTTAAGCCCAAGTCTGGAGAGAAAGATGTTTCACCAAACTACATCTTCATGCTATGGTTTGAGTTCTGCAATGATTTCAAAAGTGTATGGAAACTGGAGAATAAGAATATCTCACAGGAGAGGTGAGTGCCATTCAGTCAAACTCTATAGTCCATAAAGACCACTTTGAATTTAAAGATTTTTTGTTAGAAATGTCATGATTCAAGGCCAGATTAAACTGTTAAACCAGACTAAACAGACTAACCGTGGTAAAGAGCAAGCCTAGTAACCTTGAACCCAGGATCAAATCCCTTGCTCACTCACTCTCTTATCCGCCTAATCCTGGGTAGTCCTACTTCAATTTCACACTATGGACTATGGTGGTGAAGTGCTTAAAGTACCCACCCCTGCCAAGCAACTTCTGGTGGCAAAGGCCTTAATCTTGGATTGCTTGGGTAAGACTGCATCACTTACATTACATTTACAGTTATGACATATAGCAGACACCCATATCCGTAGATACAAGCTTATGATCCAAGTAATTGTGGGTTAACGGACCCAACAGTTTGGCAGAGCTAGATTTGAACCCCATAGTCGAATACCTTAAGCAAGTAAACGCTAAGCAAGCTGTCCCTATCAGTTGCAACTCTGTATAAGAGCGTCTGATAATGTAAATGTAATGTACCTTTAAAACCACCTGAAAGATCTACAGTGCATGTCTTTCATGAATGTGTAACATATATGCATCAGGACAAATATAATAAAGCACCAAAATAGAAAACATTCATATTTATTCAGAGAATTTCAGTGATGTAAAATCCGTAAAGGAACAACAATCATTTCTACTGTTACAGATATGCCGGTACATTTTATTGTTGTTATATTAGAAGGTGGATTTCGATTTTATTTGCTTTTGATAAAGTTAATTGTATCTGTCTCAACTTATTAGTGTAATTTTGGTTAAAGCTATATTCTTTACAGTGTTACTTATTAAGCTCTAAGACAGGCTTTTATACTTTCTTTGTTTAGGAAAAAATACTAAATATTGTATCGACCTGTGAGCGGCCGATCAGTCTCATATAACCGATTGTGTGTCGGACACATTAAGCAACATTTGTGACACAAACACAAAAACACACTGGTTTCACTTACATTTATTCACACTTTAATTATGTTTTAAACACAGTTCGAGCTTTAAAATGTGCGTTTGTTTATTAGACAGACCAGTGCTGACACAAGCTGATGATGAGGAGGACGTGTTTGATTTTAGTTTTGCTCCAATGCTACTACTAAGTGCACTTAAGAGTATATTCCTATATATCTTAGTATTGGTGATGGAGCAGTAATACAGTGTTATTTGAGTTACAGCCATGTCTTAATCGTTTCTTCAAAGTAAGTGCGTGCTGTTTTATGAAAGTAAGCAGCGGAAGAAGAACTCAGAAAACCAAGAATATAAGACATTTATAACAGTGTTACCTTACCAAATATGTGAGGTTAGGACTCTAAATAAGTTTGACAAGGCTAAAACTACCACAAGCAAGCAGCTGCTGTTATATTTTTTTTTTTAGCAGTGAAGAAGTTTTCATTAAAATAAATTTGTTTTAAAAATATCTGTATGCTGTCATTTATAAATCTTGGACAGATCTTTAGTCTGCATCTCTAATCATAATGCCAAGTTGTGGAGACATAGATGAGCTATTCATTTGTTTGGCATGTTATAACTTTGTGTGTAATCTAAGAAAATGTCAAATTTTAAATTCAAAAAAGAATTGCTAATAACTGCTAATTTGAGTCATCGATTTGGCCAGCCACAAGTCCCTTAAACTTTAGGTATGTGTAACAAAATAATCTTAAATAGCTTTTTTAAAAAGTTTCTAAAATGCTAAAAATGACATTTTAATTTGTCTGAGACAGTCCTCTTAAACCAGTGTGGTGCAGAAATTAAATCACACTCTTTTGTGCCATGTGTTTATTATATTTTATTTATTCTTTGCACGGTATCAAAGGTTGTTTGTTAAAAAGTATGTTTTTATTATTATTTATAAATCTCACCTATGAAATTGAATGCTAATAAACTATTACATAGGTCAAATTTAATTACATATAACTTTTAAACATTTCAGCACAGGTTGCTGATGATTAGAATTCACACTACACCTGTCATTTATGTTCTCTCACACTCTGAACTGCCGCTTATCACAGACCCATCTCTAAACCTCTTTTACATTTGCCTGCACTGGTCACTGATCACACTTAAGACCAAGTTCAAATACTGCAGTCGTTATGGACAAATAAAAATAAACTGCTTACCAGCTATTGCTCAAGTGCCATCAAAGCATCAGCCCTAATCTGTGGTGTCCCAGCTAGTGGTAGAACATCTCTCTATGTGGCCCCCTGGAGGCTTTACTGGCACAGGACTGGAGGCCGTTAAAATTACTGCACATGGTTATGTCTTTTAAATTGAACTGAGGACTGAGGAATTCCGAGTGCAGGGATACTGTTAGTCTGAAGACACTTTTTGGCTTTGTGTGTGCATTTAACACACTGGAAAGATCTGTGATTCACTTCTCCTCAGATTCTGTCTTGCTTGTAAATTGAGTTACATTTCTTAATGTTCTTCAATCCCAAAATGATGGTCAGATAGGACAGCTAGGTTGTTGGTTGTTGGGTACAGGTATAAAGGTGTGGACCCACTGCAGTTTACAAGGACTGCTATGGTGTTAATATTTATGGTAACATTTAAGAGGAAGTTTTTGGGGTTTTTTTCAAATCTAAGATTTATGTGTAGCATAAATAAATGTTCAGATTCTGTTCTTTGAAAGACGTTTGAGTTTTTGCAATATTTGTTTCATTTAGCATTTATGAAAGCATGTTGAAATGGGATGTTATGTATGACCTTTACACTATTCGGTTGTTAGTTTGATTATAAAAGGCAGGATGAGGCATAATAAATGCAATTTCTTATGACTGTTTCAGAAATATAATGAAATAAATAAAGGCACAATATAACTGCCTAGAGAATCTGTTGAACTTGAGATTATATTTTGATGAATCTTTGTAGCCCAAATGATCAGTCATGTAATAAATGATTTGTGTTTTTTTTATCTTGGTCATCTTGAAGTAATTTAGATAATAACTGTCATATACACATTTTACATGTGCATATAGATATGAGGCAGTGGAAACAAAACATGTTTCATATATTAAAAGAATGGACAAGGTCTCCACTCCACTGTGGAAGCCCCTAACGATTTCAAGCCCCCTATTCTCTAGCCTCTTAATGTTTACGGGGCAATCTCGCCTCATGTTTCTCCCAGCAGACTTCTCTTAATCACCAATAGTTTTATCTTCAATGCAGTTAGTATGGTTATAAAACCCAACTGTTTTTAATGTTCCCTCATTTTCTAACACTTTGTTCAGTCATCCACTCAAAACAAATGCATGAGAGCTTAGTCAGATTGCACTCACCTTCTGGCAGAAAACCATGGCACTAGATTAAATTGGCTACCAAAATAGTTATACATTGTAAGTGCATTATAAATCATAGTTAGGGTTTCACACAAATGTCAAAGACCCTTGTTAAATAATTTATTTTTAGTAGTACCTAACCCCCACTATGATGGAAAAAGAAATCAAATTAAAGGTTTATGGATTTTTTTTTTAAACATGCCCATCATTTTCAGAACACAAATTAACCCAGTCAACTTTTTAAAAAAGCATCTTGAGACTCATTTGCTTGTATTCTTTTCTGTTGCTTATTATTATTGTTCAATATTACTCTGATATTAATATAATAATTCTAAAAACGTTCATAGTAAACCTGTGATGCCACGCTGATGACCCTCTGTATAATTCTGCTTTACTAAGCTATGTTTGAGTGATATTTGTGGCTTGACAAGAATATTTATTTTTCTTTTTAATTTTGTCCTGATGTCTTTGTAGACTTAAAGAAGCTCAGCTAAATGTGCAAAAGATCACAGCTGAGAAGAAAGTGGAGACAAAAAAGATAAACCCCAAAAGTCTGGTAAGAGCAACATCTGCACGCATTATATACAACATTTTCTGGACTGTTGAACATTGAGTAATATGAAGCAAATATTTTCCTTTTGCAGAAGGAGAGGCTGAAACAGAAAGAGGCAGGCCCATCCTCCAGCTGAAGAAAATGTCAGCTATCACATGAATACTAAAACCTGCTACAAAATTATTTACATAGCAACACCATGACAGAGATCTGAGCTGCAAACCCATCATAAGTCAGACTCAGCTATAGTATAATATTAACAGGAAATCAAAACTGAAGCCACGATGAGGCAGCTGTTGGACAAATTGCTGTCTGTTTCTCAACACATAGGAAAATGACACATATTTAGTGGTGACTCTACCGTAGAGTCTTCTAAATGTGCCCTGGTTGGGTGAGAGGTTTAGTTCTTAATCATGATAGCTAATACTTTAAGAATTCCAGCATACAGTTTTAATACCATTTAAAAAATGTTACTTAAAATATCCAAAAGATAACATGTAGCCAACTGGAGATCTGCTATATTTCCAAAGAGAGGGCATTTTATTTCAATATTATCTGATTCGTAACAGGTGTTTGTGGTCTGTGTTTATTTTTTTTCTTTTCATCTTAATTTATAAAACTAGGAGAAGTTGTGGTACAGCTATAGAGTCTTGTCTATATTGAATGACTATCAGGTTATTTTTTTATTTTTAGCATGGGTAGGAGAAAGGAAAAGCCAAAGCTAAACACGAACAGAATCCATAGGAAAAATGTTAATGCAGTAGCACTGTGGGGCAGAACGTCACAACACAAAAACAAACGTCTGATCATCCTATTATATTTGAAATTATTCAGATGCTAGCTCAAAAAAACAACCTCAGCAAGATGCAAACCTAAATACGACAGATTGTAATTTCTATATTTAAAAATGAAACATATGAAGTTGAAGAAGAAGTTGAAAAACATTTTCAGATGATCCCGTCTTATCTGACTTGCTCAATGTTCATTGAGGTCATAGAGTTGAGTGTAGAAAGTTTCCTACTTTCATGTAGAAATGTGACTGTATAAAATGTGACTATGTTAAGAAATGACCCTATATGTTTTTACATTTATAATAGGCCCAGGTTTACGTTTTAATGGGCAAATTAATAAAGGGCATACTGCTTTATATAGACTAAATATATTAAATATTCATATAGACTTAAATATAATAAATATTCTACTGAGCATACTAAACTAATAACTGTATAACGCCTTCTTTTTGGTTTTCTCTGTAGGCAGACGAAGTGGCAGACAGTCAGTAAAGACCTCGCCACACCTCATGGTACCAATCACAGTGTAGGTTAAAGGGTTAAAACTCACAGAGTGGTGTTAGGTTTTCACGACTAGTGCTGTTGCCATGCTTAAAAATGCAGACGCTATATTGCAAATTCCTTTTATGGAATAATACTTGTGTATCACACCTCAGTTGCCGTTTCTATGCAATCCTGTACAACTGCTGTCGCTTGTGGGACCCACGTTGTCCCTGTATAAAAAAGAACATATTTATTTTCTTAGAATGTTACTAAATCTAACAGAGTTTATTCTTAAATGAATAGGTGAGCCTGTATTGAAGATGGATCTATATTTATAACTTTACGTTGAGAAATTGTTAGAAGCTTTAAGTAGATTTCTTATCATTTTGCTCTATGTGAAATTTCATCGTCTTGCAAAGTTTGGAGATGTTTGATTTATAACGAGGGTATTGAAGAGAACTGCTCCACTGATCTCATTCCCAAATGTTTTAATTTATCCCTGGTTATATTTCAGATCTACAACTTTGGGTGTTTGTCATTGATGGGTTTTTTTTAACCCAGTCTGTCTTTTAATTCCCATAAACTGAATACAGACCATGCTGTGTCTTTTTATACTTTTCTACACCACACATGTCAACTAACATGAAAGTTAATTCCACTAAAGAGTTTCCCACACCTTACACCTTAACTCCACAATACACTATGCATTAGATCTGGCACTTTACTCTTGTTGCTTGTGTATAGTTTAATTTAAAATGAATAATGAGACATCATTCCAGTTTATTGTGTATGTATTATGTATTATAATATATGTACCTTCACGCCTGGCTCCTTCAGGTTTTACATTTTAGAGAATGCAATTCTTGCCAAAGTAACAGCCTCTTTATTAAATCAGATACAGGTTCTATTAGATGGGGCTTGAATTAAGTGTTGATGAGTGAACAAACTCACATTAAACATCATAGCTAAGAGTGGGGTTTTTAGGCACAGTTTTCAGTCAAGACAGTAAGCATGTAAAGCATGTTTGGCGCCAGATTGTTTTGTTCTTTGTTTGAATTTGTTTTTTTATGACTAAAGTTCAACATTCCTTTGTTTGTGCCATAATACACTTCCAATAACGGGATGTGAAGATTTGGGTGCCGTTCAGATTTTAATACTACCACGTTGTCTGACTGGTTTGCTGTAAATATAATGCTAAATAATTTAACATTACAAATTAACATTAATAACATTTCAAATGTTTTAAAGTGGTCTCCGAAATCTGAGACCACTGGTAAGAATGCTTGACCATGCATTACAAAAAAGATTTTCCATTACAAATTAGATATTTAGCCTAATAATTTGAGTAAAAAGATAAATCTTTAAAAGAATAAATAAATAATGTGTTTGGCCTGTTCTTCTTTAGCTGTAATGACAGTATGCACTTGAGCTTTAAGTTTACTGAATTCATGGCTTCTTCTGTCTTCTTGTGCCCTAGAAATGCTTGGTGTGGTTTAGATGAGGGGGGAACATACCAAATACTAATGCATTCGGGTTTTTTAATTGAACTTTTCACTCAAATTGTTTGGTTAATTTATTTGATTTGTAAAGGAAACGCATTTCCACTAGTGATATCAGAATGGTTTTATTAAAATAAATGATAAAACAGTTTAGTCACCAAGGTGAAATCTCTAAATAATATTAAGTTAATACAAACTTTAGAGAAGATAAACCTAAAAGCAACTTTTGATAACGTTACATTCTGAGACACTGGTGGATTAATTGTGGAGGTGCCAAAACATTTGCACATGCTAAATGTATCACTGGTTTTAGAGTTGAATTCTTTCTCAACTCATTGAGGTGCATATGAAACTCAAACCTAACTAAATACAAAGCTAATCTTAATAATTATTATAGTTTACACCATTGTATGCACAAGTGGATATATGTACATTTTGATACTTTACCCAAAAAACAGTTTGAGCAAATGGCAAATAGCATCTTGTTGAATTTCTAAATAAAATAAAGTTCACAAAATTTCCACTGCACACTTATTCATATACTATACCTGCTTAATTGTGTTGTGAGTGTGGGGAGGGGAGCTTAACTGGCAGTACTGAGCACAAGGCAGGAACCAGTTAGACGCCAGGCCATTGCTTGGAACGTATGTACTTACTCTTTGGAAACTTCTTTAGACACATCTATTTGCCACTGTGCTTCCCATCTCTGTAGGTGACATACCTACATTTATTTCATGTGTATAGGGCATGTACAAACGTTTGGGCAGCTTTCAAAATAACTGTTAGGTTTTAGGTCTTGAAATGTATTTGTTAATGGAAGAGCTCGCATTAACTTCTTATCAATTCAAAATTCACAAGTGATTTGAGTAAGGATGACCAAACTTTTATATAACTGTACATATAATCCAGCGACTGGGTTTGAAAACGCTATGTAAGTAGCGGGAAATATTGCATTTTTATATCCAAGTAGTGTAATATTAAAACTTCAGATCCATAGCTTTGCGTTTAAGATTCATACAAAACGTATCCGATGAATTCATGAAGTCAGTCCAAAAAATGAATGACCTTTTTATTTATACATTAACTTAACAAGCCTACAGGAAGAGTCGTGTAAAAAGGGACCGTGATAAATACATTACAAACAAGTTCTCTAACATGTCAGGAAGATAAAAGGTCGACATTTGAGGTTCTTTAAATAAATCACACGTTCAACCTGTTTTGTATAGCTGTTAATACATAATACCGGTAGCAGTAAATGACTTTTCACACAACAAACGGTCAATAAAATACTATCATACAAGCGTGCCTCGATCATATTAAATAAATGTCTTCTTTACATGTCCTAGAAGTCCTACTGATTTCCACATGGTGGAAAATACTTTCCTGCGCTCTCCAAAATAAGATGTTACGAATCATATTTTTTTGTTCCCCAAAGGAAGTGGTGTAGCTATAGGTTCCCAAAAAGATTCAAATCTTACAATTTAAACAAATGCTATTACTAATAATGACAGTGGTTTGTGTTCTTTTTAATCCACCCGTTTTTGAATGTGGAAAGTGCTTCTAAGAAAACTTAATGGAAATAAGCAGGAAGGTCTTTCAGTTTGGAGGATTTCGTTTCGTTTTAGATGGAGTGCCGATGAACAGAAGAAGCAACAACGGACGGGTACTGGTTTTGGAATAGAAGTCTCAGTGGTTGGTGCAGTGCTTGTTTGGCTTTCAGGTTTGCATGTCACTTCTCCTCTTCAGTGGCGGTTGTAAATCGCATTTCGGTTTCTCTTTTTAAATCAGTTTTTAAGCCAAATGAACATGCGCGTTGTGTGCTTGGATGCGCTTCGGTAAGTCTGGAGTTGCGCAGACGGAGACTGGCTTGATTCCGCTTCAGTCCAGGTCGATGGAGATGCAGCGGCACTGCTTGACGCGCTGCACACGCTTTTTGCGGGTGGGGGGCTGCAGGTCGGGGCAGTTGAGCGTGTAGGTCATGGTGGTAAAACGCTTGGGTTTGCAGAACGAGCACGACTGGAAGGCTCCTTCCTCCCTGCGCACGTGGCGCGGGATGTAGAAGGAGTTGCACTGGCCGTAGCAGAAGCGGTTGAGGATGGTGATGCTCACGCAGCCCTCCTCGTGCAGCGTCTGCTTCAGCGGCTGCGTCTTACACCAGTCACGCTTCAGGTAGCGCCGCTCGGTCACATGAAGGGCTTCCTGACTCGATTCCAGCACCTCTTCTGCCGAGCTGGACGAACCTCTGCCTTTAGATGAAGAAGTGGTGGTGGATGAGGAGGAAGAGGCGCCCTGTCGCCGCTGATCTGATCCGTTCGCTTTGCTTTTAGCCGGGTTGGGGATGGAGCCCTGAACCGGTCTGCTTTCTGCCTCACAACCCACAAGTACCGAGAGGAGCAGCAACACAGCACACACCAGCCACACAAGTCTGAACATCCTGCAAATACACAACCGTCAGTCATCTCCTTTCTACACCATCAAAAAGATACAGGAATTACAGTCCAAAAACATTCATCTGGTTTGAATCGTTTACCCTATCGCCCACGTGCCTCATATTGTTAAGAGTATATCCAAATAAAATTCATTTCTGACAAATAACGCTATGAAAATCAGATGGCTCTCGTTCTCCTTCTAGGTTGATCTACATTCTAGATCCATTTGATCTCCTTTGATCCATTTAATGTAGCCTATTATGCTCACAAAAATTTGAGGATGTTTCAAAATGAACACGTCCCATCATGAACTATAACCTAATTTTGCGAGCAGTATAGATGCAGTGACTGAAGCCATAAAACAGGAAAGTGGATATTCAGCAGATAGGAGATAAGGTAAGGTAATGAACCAAGCACATTAAAGGAACATTTATAACTTTAGGCTTTAAGTTGCATCTGAAGTCGAGTTTAGGAATGTATCCAAAGTCCTAAACACGCAATCCTACTTCTGAGGCCAAAAATACATAAGGAGTGTTAATAAATTTGGTGATTTGTGAACAGAGCATATGACTATACATGTATGAGTGTTTGCTTAAAACTGACACTGCGAAACATGAATTAACAAACCTGTAAACAAAGCGGTACTGCTTTATTCCTGGGGGTGTGTAGCTAATTAGAAATAAAATGTGTTGCCATGTCTTTTTATAGTTACTCTTGTGTAAATAAAGCATGCAGTGCCTTAATAAAACTGACAAGGCAGATTAACCGACTGAGATCCGAACTATAGCTATTGTAATCACTGCGCCATGATTGCAGATCAGCTACGGAGCGGTGCATTAAAACTATCATGTTGTAATAATGTCCACCAAATAACCACGTCATTGTAGGGAAAAATGTGCACCATAAATGTGTAGTCTTTAGCAAAAGTTCGGGCACTCCTGTTAAAACAGCGGCTTGTTGATTTCCTAGCTCTTCAGCGGCGTTAAATAAGACGTTGTTGTTGTTGTTGTTAAATGCATAAATGTTGAATCAAATTGGGCAACTGGTTTATTTTGGCCCAGTACTGAACCAGTACTGATTGGTAAGACAGAAGTTCAGTTTAACACTGTCACAAAGCAGCTGTACATAAAGCTCTGGCTAGATGCATAAGGAGAAACTCGAGACCGTCCTCCTTATGGATGAGACCTGGGAGTTTGGACAAGCTTCTTACAGAGGTTGTTATTTGAACAAATCTGAACAAACTTGGTCATCTAACAGGCACCTGCTGTTGGATACGGAATCGTCACCGATGCATGTAATGTGCATTTAAATAAGGCGTCAAACTCACCTGTCAGTGCAGAGCGCCCCAGTGCAGCAGTTGTTGCAGGTCCGATGAGGGTTTCCGAGGAAAAACAACAAGTGTCCCTCGGGCAGGACTCAAAAGTAGTTGTAGGAACAGATCCCGGACGCGGAGAATCAGTGGCTGAGAGAAGCTGAAGCGTACAGGAAAGTGTGTGCAGATCTTAAAAACGATGCCATAGAGACGCACACAGACGGGCTTTAACAGGAATCAGTGCAGCGCCCGGCTGTCTTGGCTTTAAATGATATTCACGGCAGCTCTCTGCACATTATTGGCCAGACGCGACACGAGCAGATCCCAAACTTTCCGCCCCCTCATCACTTCCCCGAAGCCACTTGAGAGAAACGGTCGAGTAGAGAGCAGAGGCAGCCGATGGGGGAGTGGAGAAGACAGACTGAATTTGGGGGGTCCTTTCCCTCTACATAGATCGCATGGAAACACAAGTCCATCGCTCTGCTGGTTTGGAAAGCAGAACCCCTTAGGGAGCAAAAACAACAAGACAAAACTTTCACGGGTCAAATGATGAATTTAACTGTATAGTGACTGTGAGAGAATAACAGATCACTGGTTACAAGGGGTATCTAAATACTTTTTTGGCATAGTGTAAAACATGAAGTCGATCTTGTGCATTCACCCGTTTAAAATTAACTACCAGACCAGTATTCAATTACGGATCTGAAGGTCCAGGATTAAAATCCCACCTCTGCCAAACTGCCGATGTTGCTTGGATTGTAATGGTTGAGTTGAAAGTCATTCTGGGTAGGAACATCTACTAAATGCTGTAAATGTAAAGAAAATAAACTGACACTGGATTTGACAGTTGGTCTTGAGTGTCAAAACGAACATGCAATTAAGCTGAAGGCGAGTTGAGACCTAGGAGCTGAACTAACAACCATCTGATTTGTAGTCCAGAGCCTTTACCACTGAGACAGCACTGTCAATCAAGTGTCACAGCTCGTACACCCACTGCCCTTCCATCAGCTTTGATTTTATTCAGTGGTTAATTAGAAGTGTACTCTGTACTGTAGTGTTTAGACTTACACATGTGCTTACAGTAATAACAGTTTCTATGCAGTAATTTAGAGGAAAACTAACCCCCTTCATGCAAGGGGATGTGCAATACAGACCCAGTGAACAAGGTAGAGAGGCAAAGCCACCCCCAAATATGCTGATAATGACTGGAATGTGCCTTATAAGGAGAAATTCTCAAATGCAATTAATGGAAAAAGGAATTCCACCATCTGAGTTGGTTACATTCCCATAGCAGGGCTGCCATAAATTAGCTACCCCGATGATTCTAACTAAAGCACAAATGTATAGATCACATGTGCTGTTGCTGTCAGTTGTTGCGTAATAGTGCATCTTTGTTTGTATAAATACATATTTTCCTCAGCACCTGGCTCATTTCAAAATTAAACAGGCATCTTTATCTACCAGTGCAACTATTTCCTCTTGAACTCTGCACCCTTTTAGGTAGTTTATGCATTTTCTTAATCAAATAAACATCCAAGTCACACTTTTGTAGTTTTCCTGGAATAAAAAACAAAACACAAACACACAACAACAAATGAAAACATGAAAGAAGACATTTTGCAGTTGGCTCACATTTCTTTATAGTATATCAAATGAAGTGTGGCTTGTCAGTCGTGACATGATATTTTAGAAACCATGCTCACTAAGGACACACAAACAACACAGGTGTGGAAATTGGGAAATATTAAATGTAACGTAAATGTAATTAAAGATGGCTTCAAAAGTTTTATCTAAATTAAATCTACTTTGTCAGAATCAGGTCTTTCAAGCAGTTCAAAGCACTGCCAACTTCATGTGAGAAAAAAAACCAAACCTTTTTGGCAAGATGTTTATGCTTATTTAAGCTTGTATCAGCAATTTAAAGCAAGGTTACATTGATACTAGTGTGACATGTTTACCCTGGGCCAATTTAAAGCAACCAATTGACCTAGTGCATGTCTTTAGATTGTGTGTTTGTAGACAGATAGTTGGTGGCAGTACATTCTCAAGATGTACGGTATCAGCAGTTAAGTTAATTAAGTTGAGGGTCTTGTTTTGTTGGTTTTGAAAACCAACAGGTGAAGACAGCTTGTAATACATGTTCTGTCACGAATACACAACCCCAAATCAGAAAAAGCTGGGACAGTATAGAAAATAAAATGTAAATAATTGCTTTTGAAAAGCCAATGTACTGTTTCTTATATTTACTTTGACTTTAATTGCACAGTATGAACCCAAGGTACTTTAACATTGTCTGTCTAGCTTTAACTTGTCCCTTTCAAGCATTTAACGCCTTTATCATATAAAAAACTGGGACAGAAAGGCATGTACCACTTTGCATGGGGTTACAAGTAATACAAAACTATAATAAAGACCACAAAATTACACAAACCTTGTCAGAAACCAAATAAATGGTTGGTGCTTGTATTTAGTATCAGTTAACTAATATTCTCTACAAAGTGTTTTTACATATCCAACCAAACAACCAAAAGAGGGATTCTCCAATATAGCCCGCACATTGTCCTATAATTTACCAGCCACACTGTAAGCACGAACGAGGTCATAATCAACCTTACACCACAGACGCACCTTTCACATACAGGAACTACTGTATTAGCACTTGACTTTGCAGATACACTCCACAGCTTAATGACAGCCATTGGCACAATTGGTTACACTCATATTTGCCTGTTTAGTCTAAATCTCATATTAAATCTCTGTTGAGACTCATCTGTCCTAAAATTCATGCAGCAGCGGATCAGTCATGCATCGTTTCTATTGGACACAGGAAATAAAGTATTACTGTATAGCTGATGCATTGCACTGATATAGTGAGTGGAGAGCCAAGTGGTATTCGTCCAAAGAAAGCTTATTAATGTCATTTTAAGAGGAACAATATTTTCTCAGCCATGAGAATGGGACAGTTTATGCCCAAGTCATTAAGTGCCAGATGATTCCTTTCTTAAACACGTCAGAAAAAGTCAGGATGATCTCCAAATCCCATTCGTGGTTTTTCAAAGTAATTCATTTCTGACTTCAGACACACTGTTTAAAAAATAGTGATGCAAAAATAGAGATGCAATACTTGTGCGCCATGCTGTGGTGCAACGAGGAACTTCACAAGAGCCCAACATGAGACGGGAACAAGTTTATGCTCACAACTTCCAAGACATATAATAGCAAAGTTACAATATTTAAGACAATTTTGATAAAGTTTGTATCACAGTCGCATATTTTTGTCATACAGTATTTTACCCACTTCTTCATAAACAGAACTGTTTAAAGATTTAACCATTAAGCATGTAAAAATAAATTAAAAAGGTCAATAAGGCAGCAAGTTAAATCCTTCCATCCAGATAATAAACACGTTCTCAGCCATTCAAAATACCCCACACCCAAACCCTCCACATCCCTCATTCCATATTCACATGCAAACTCACTTTTCTACAAACAGGAATTATGCTTGCACAGTTCCATTCAAATCAAGATCCTCTCGCTTTACATCACTTGCCAAGTCCTAGACACCACATTCTTGGTTACAAGTCCAGCATACAACTAATAAGGCAAGTCTGCTAGCTTAGCCAAACGCTCAAAATGGTTCACAAAGGTCCATAAAACAACACAAACTTAAAATATCAAATTAAAACAATATATACTAAAAGAAGCTAAATGCAACAGAACTAAAACAAATATATAAAACAAGTCTTGATAACAATTTGCAGGCCCATTAACAACCATGACTGAATCAGATGACTATTGTTGACGTGATACACTAAATGAATCAAAGAACTCAGTCATTAAATAAATTAAGACCCCTGAGCAGACCTGCATAATAGAAAACAGAAGCTGGTTGAACTAAACTCACAGATCAATGGGCTTCATAGCTGAGAGCAGCTTGCTCTCCGTTATGGGGTTTCTGGGTGAGCCCCTGTAGAACTTTTCTGTCTTTATAAACAGGACAGCCTTGGAAACTTCTGTCGAGTTAGATGTGTGTACCAACAATCCATCACCCTTTACTTTCGTTGCTAAGGTGTTGGTTACATCTTCCAAGGCACAATGACTGCTGCAGTTCTCTGCCTTTTGAGGGAAAATTGTAGAGTTTCCAGCAACTTTGCTCTCATTAGGAGACGGAGAAATCTCTGTGGATTGAGGTTGCAGCTGATCTTCAATAAAATGGCCACTTTTTAAACTGATAGCTGTTATTTTACCTTGACCAACAGCACACCATCCAGACCTGGACTCTTTCCTCTGAGACAGCATGGAGTTAATCCGCCTGACTGACTGATACACAGGTGTTCGCTGGAACTTCAGAGGAGATCTGACCACTTTGGCTTTCGGTGAACTAAGTGTCAGCAAGTTAAAACGCTGCACGTGGTCAGCCACTCTTATTCTGCATGGTTCCATGGAACTGAGACAGGCTGCATGCTGACTTGAAGACTGAGAGAACTTTTTTGCCAACAGTGGGTCTTTAAGTTCCTCTTGCTGTTTTTCGTTTTGGACTTTTTCTGAAAATGGTGTAGACTGGACTGTGATTGAGCTGTTGTGTCTAAAGGCTACAGGACTTTGGATGTCCAATGCATCAATTAGCTGACTACAGTTTGCCATATCTGCTGAGCTGTCCACAAATGAACCACCAATAGTTTTAGCACTCAAAGGGTGTTTAAATGTGCTTAATGGTGTGTTCAAAGGGTTCCTTACTAAACCTGAGCTGTCTTCAAACAGAGTACTGTCTATGTGTAAAGGAGACAAAGAACCAAACTCAGTTTGTCCACAAGTTAAATCATGATCACACAACAATATTTTTGGTGACAGTTGATCAGGCGATTTCCCCTCTAGTTCACCGGAGTTCTCTAAAAGCACAGATGAATCAGAAGAAACATTGATATTAGTTTCACATACGTGTTCTTCTGTACTGTCTTTAGAATCCTTCATGTGTGCTCCATCAACAGTATGATGGTCAGTAACAGACTCAACAACTGCCCTCATTTTAACAAGAGCAGAAGGGGTGTGACAGTGTTCCGGACTATCCACACTTTCACCCCTGGTAGCACAACAGAGGCTCACAGGAATGCTGCTGACTGCAGGTGATTTGCTGATGACCACGCTAGGTTCTGAGCGGTTGCTGAAGTAAGCCTTCATCGGTGTATCTAAGAAGGAGTGTCCAGCTGGAGTCCCGCCACTCCAAGAGGTCCCAGTCGCCTTACTATTGCATGGAGTTAGCAGGTTGTCTTCAGATTTACTGATGCATGTTGTGCCTGTGAAGCAGATTGGCAGTAGTATGGTACAGCTTTTTATTCACAGAGGTCAAGTACAACAGCATAGTTATCAGTATATTTAACGTAATAAACATATAACCTCTGCATCAATGATATTTTGACGACAAACAAGGGATTACAAAAACACTCAAGTTTCTATCAAAGCTATTCCTAGATCTCCCCAGGGCCAATATAGAACAATCAATTAATCTAGTGCAGGGGCCTCATTTATAAAACTTTGCGTGGAATCTGGAGTGAAAATGTACGTGCGCTCAAAACCAGGAAATTGCGTG
>JAVSBV010000147.1:2535612-2546394 GCA_033117975.1 Parotocinclus spilosoma | reverse complement strand
ATGTTGTTGTGGAAAGTGTCCTTGTGTTTCTTGAAAGGCGCTCATAAATAAAATTCTATTATTATTATTATTATTATATGTATTTATATAAAGTGCATAATAACATTAAACTATTAAAGGAATTTGTCAAACTAATAAGGAATCAGTAGCTGATAAAACTACATGAGAAAGGACTTTGGCAAACCATGGTCAAGCACAACAATATGGAATTACATTCACAAACACCACTTAAGTCTTTACTGAGGAAAAAGGAAGCCTTGTGTTAACCATGTACAGAATATTCATGGTTTTCGCTGGGCTCATGGGTACCTGGGATCTTATAAATTAATACAATTATGCTGTGTGCCATAAAATTGACCATAAAGACTCTTCCTGAAAGCCAGTATCTGATGATGGTGCTATGTCAGTGCCCTTGGCAAAGGAATCTTACACTTCTTTGATGGCAGCATTAATGCAGAAAAGTACATTAAGATTTTAGAACAATATTTGCTGCATTCAAGATGATTTTTTTTTTCCAGGGGTGCCCATCAAGTTTTCAGCTGACAGATAGATAGATACGTTTACATTTACGGCACTTAGCAGACGCCCTTAAACCAGAGCGACTTCCAACTCATACAGTCTTACAAATCAAGCAATGGTGCCTTGTTTAAGGACCCAAATGTGGCAACTTGGCAGCTTGGTATCAGTGTCCAGTACCTTAACCGCTAGGCTACCACAGTCCCATACCACAGAAAAGATAAGAAGTTTCTAACAGCTCATTACTATAGTTATTAGTTTTTAGTTAATTTATTTATTTGGCTTCTTCAACGTCGCTATCGGCATCAGCGGCCATGTAAGCGACACACACAAGGTTATATCTATACACAAGTTTTTTTTTTATCTCAACACCAGTCACATATATATATATACACAAGTCAATGCCAATTTGGAGTAATCAGTTAACCTAACACGCATGCCTTTGGACTGTGGGAATACCCGGTGTAAACCCACGCAGACACAGGGAGGACATGCAGACTACACACAAAAAGGACCCAGGTCTCTCCACCCTGGGATTGAACCCGGAACCTTCTTATTGTGAGGCAGCGGTGCTACCCACTGAGCCACCATGCTGCCCCATTATTATACACACAGAGTAGAAAAGGTAGAAAGATAATGATAATAATAATAATAATAATAATAATAATAATAATAATAATAATAATAATAGTAAGGAGTAAGGAGTAAGATGGGCAGCACGGTGGCTCGGTGGGTAGAACCGCTTGCCTCACAACAAGAAGGTCCCGGGTTCTTTAATGAAACTCTGTCAGAGATATGCTTTTCACTGCATTACCTGGACCCTGTGTGATGAAGATGTGTGGTGATGACCTATTACTAATTCTAAACTAACTAAGTTTAAAAGTAAATAAAAAGTAACATTTAAAAACAGGAACTAATAAACCAAATGAGTGAAAGGCTTATGTGGCTTAACCCCTAATGCTTATAGCAAAGTACTCAATCTTTTTTTCATGGTTAGTTTTCAGGGAGTTACAAAGCATGCAGATCCATTAGCACGGTTTCTCACTCAGTGAACTTTTAATTTTTGGCATTGCATCCTCCTTTAGATTACCATTACCATAGCCCCATCCTATGCTGTACAGGCTGTAGACTATACCGGTCCTCAGAATCTGACATCAACAACAGGCCTACAGGTTGCAACACATCCATTTGAGTCCATTGAGTCAGTTTCTCTGCCTGTATGTCCATGGTGCACTAAATTACAGCCTGTAAAGTTGCTGTTTCAGTTACAAAATACCTAAAAATGAAAGAAAAACGTCAGTCCACATGGCGAGTTGTTGAAAATACTGATTCAAGTACATGTAATTTTAGAATGATAGCAGTATTTATAGTAATAGAGCTAGCCAAATTCAAAATTTTTTAACATATGTTTCATGTTTAGTTTTCAGTGTTGTTTAATTTGTATGAGCCTCTTTGTTGAATATATTGTTGTTCTTGGAGCTATTTATGCAACTGGAGTTGCAACTTTTGCACACAGCACTGCTTAATAAAAAAAAAATACTTAATTAATTAATAACTAAATGACTAAGATAAAAAACAATTAAATGTGCATTAACAGGCTGTCTAACCCATTCTCAGTATACTGAAGAATGTACTACGTACTCATTATCCATAAAAAACATCACTGTCTATGTGATTGCTTATTTGGCTAGATAACATCCAATGGCAACTTGCATGGAAACTTACAATAATTCAGCAAGTTCAGCCATGTCTACCTACTATAAGTAATCTGTATTCTGGCAACAAAGCAGCAGGTAGACATTATCTTTAAATAAGCTTTCTTCAAGTTCAAGTTTAAGTGGTTTTATTGTCATGCACTGGTATGCACTGGTATTTACATAATGTTACATAATGTTTACCTAATATCTGCCCTGGCATAGAAATAAATGACCATCTCAATTCTTTAATGAACCTGTATCCACATGGACTCACTGTTCCCAGGTGTTCACTGCATGAGTGGTGGTAGGTGATGGGTCCCAGTGCAGGGAAGGGGGCTGATATCCCAGGACACATTGGAAGGGTTTGTCAAGGAGTTCTGTGCTCAGGGTAGAAAGAGGCTCTAGTCAGCCTGGTTGTTCAGGAACTTACACACCTTATGGTACACTAGACTGGGTTTGATAACCAGACACACACTGATCATTAGCCTCTCCATGAATGCCTCCCAGAAATGTGAACTGAGGTCCGTGGTCTAAAATGATGTCCTCTGGGAGCCCATAGTGCCAGAAGATGTTAACGAAAAGGAGTCCAGCCATCTGGAAGCCTGAAGTTAAATGGTGCAACTTGACTGAGCAGGAGGGAGTTTGGCCGTATGGCCATTAGACTTGGGTAATTCGGTGATTAAATCCATTGAGATAAGGACCAGGATGTTCGGGAACAGAGCGAGATTAAAGTTTGTCTGTTGGAAATGTCTGGAGAACCTTTGACTGGTAAATAAAAGAAAAAGGTTCACCAAATGGGTATGGGTCATCCAAAAGTGGAGGTGGGATAAGGAATCAATGCTCTTTGGGGTTCTTGGAGCCACAGGAAGAACTGGTGAAATAGAACCTAGAGAAGAACCACTGGGCATGATGGGAGTTCAACCTCCTTGCAAACCTTATGGTGAAGGGATGAAGGGACTACTAGGATCATAATGATTAAGATCAGGGACTCCTTGAGACAATAGAATGCTTAGGCTGCTTGGGGACTGAGGTATAGGATATGGGGCCTACCTTTAAGAAGAGGATGAAATGGAGCAGCAGTGGAATTGGACCACTGGATAAAGTGCCTGTAGACATTTGCAAACCCCAAGAACACCTGATGTTGCTTAACTGTGGTGGGCTGTGACCACTCTAGGACTGCCCAAACCTTGACAAATTTTCACTCTTGACAGGAGGAGGCACTGCATGACATGGCAGACGTGAGAGTTGTGGGTAATAAAATTACGATAATAATAAAGTGACAGGGGGGTGAACCAGAATATAATTGATGCAAAAAATACTAAACACATACAGCATATCTCAAATCATGCCACTAACAAATGCTTAAAAGATAAAGGGGGTATTGGTCATCCCAGATTAGTACTAGGTTGTGGATGCTAAGGAGATCCAGGTTTAGTAATGAACTGTGCTGATCAAAGTTGGAAGGTGGAAGTTCCCCTGGGCACTGGATTCGAACGAGGCTGTAAAATGAATATCACAGCATCACAACAACTCAGCAGCGGAGGTCATGGTTTTACTTGCGCTGGGCCAGACCGGACAGGCAGTAAACAGGTGTTACCCAGATCTGCAATAAAAGCACTGAAACAGTGCAGTGGCGACAGTGCTCAACATCTCATGCCTGAGTAACTTTGAGAGTCCTTAAAGGGGAGATCTGATGTCGAGGCAGGAAGATGGGGTTCCAGGGTAAAAGCTTGGCGGGAGGGACACCAGCTCCCACTGCGTCTCCTCATGGAGGTCATAACTCAACTGAGAAACAAGCATGGCATCATTCCACTCACTCACATGGCCAGGGTCTGAAAAAGTCAGGGTTTGTCGCCTCTGCTTGCTCATTATGGACACAATGACTCTCATACAAAATTCTTACAAAATTCTGTATGGTATCAAACCTCTTTGTTGTAAAGCTGCTTTGTGACAATACTGTATTGTAAAAAGCACTATAGAAATAAATTGACTTGACTTGATTTAAGTAACATTAATCCCAATTTAGACTCATATACAGTAGCTATTTCAAGACCCCCAATCTCCATTTTCTTTTTCCAGGCTCTTTTCTCCTATATCCCTTGGTGTAAATATGCAGAAGATGTGCAAAATATGCAAAATGTCACCAGACAATTTTAATTTTGTGTGACAAATCTGACATTGAACATTTTTTTATATTCAAGTCATTCGAATAATCATTATTGTGTTGTGAATTACTGGATTGTTTGTATGATCTCATAAACTTTCTGTTGTGACTCGCTTCATCCATGAATTCAAAAGTGCCCAAATTGGGGTGGAATGAAAAAGAAAAAAAGTTTTCAACTTTAAAAGTTGGACAGCCACATTTCAGATTTTGAGAGCCAAACAAGAGGAGAACCGTTGTATTGGTAAGTAAGAGGAAACCAGATAACCTAGATGACAGAGAGAAATCTCAGGCAAAGATCGAACCTGGACCATTGGATCTGTGTCATATCAAATATCATATATCATATATGGTATCTGCTATACCTTCATTTTAACCTGGAGGGATGATTATTTTGATTTGATTATGATTATAGAATTTTAGTGCTTAAAATATTATTAAAGGCATGATTAATCCAGTTAGCATAAAGTTCACAAATCTATTATGTCATGAAAATATTTTTAAAATACAAATTAGCATTTTTAGTTTAACTTGCAACATTTTAGCAACTTCAGTGTTTGTATGCCAAAGATTGTACCCAACCTGTATACAACCAATATCAAGTCCAACACCTATTAGATATGCTATGGATAAGATTAACAGGACAAGGAAAATGTTTACTGTCATAATGATCCACATTTATTACAACAGAACATGTATATACAGTAACAGAGACAGTACAAATGGAAGGTTTGCTGCTTAGAAGCACTTCCTGTGGACAATGGAAGGGCCTGCCTCATCATACTCCTGCTTGGTGATCCACATCTGCTGGAAGGTGGACAGGGAAGCCAGGATGGAGCCACCAATCCAGACAGAGTACTTACGCTCAGGGGGAGCAATGATCTGAAAAATAAAATAGTTTGCTAGTTTGATTTTTGTTCTAATCTACCTGATGAGTTATTACAAATCACAAATTATTATATGTTAATTTCAATCGGAAATGGCCATCAAAATGACTTGCCTGAAATGTTAAGGAATAAAATAAAAAATTAAAAAATAAAATCAATTACCTTGATTTTCATGGTGCTGGGAGCCAAAGCAGTGATCTCCTTCTGCATACGGTCAGCAATACCAGGGTACATGGTGGTACCACCAGACAGGACGTTGTTGGCATACAGGTCCTTGCGGATGTCAATGTCGCACTTCATGATGCTGTTGTAGGCAGTCTCATGGATACCAGCAGACTCCATACCTGTTGTTTAAGAAGATGTTGGTTACAAAAAAGAATAAACATATGTATGGGAGTGAACTGTAGCTTAACAAATCCAGCTGATGAACAAAAGTTACTCACCAATGAAGGAAGGTTGGAAGAGGGTCTCTGGGCAGCGGAAACGCTCGTTACCAATGGTGATAACCTGACCATCAGGAAGCTCATAACTCTTCTCCAGGGAGGAGGAAGAGGCAGCGGTGGCCATCTCATTCTCAAAGTCCAGAGCCACATAGCACAGCTTTTCCTTGATGTCACGAACAATCTCACGCTCAGCTAAAATGAGCAAATTTCAGAAAATGGGTCAACCAAATGCAGAAACATAGCAAAACAAACAAACCAAAAACATTAAATAGGTGTTCAATATAACTTCTAGAATAATAATATCTTACTATATTCAGCTTGTTTTATTCATTTATTCATGACTAATGATATTTTAGTAGTTAATAAAGAGTATCCGACTCTTCAAAAATATATGTAGTTGCTACTTTACCAGTTGTGACAAAAGAGTAGCCTCTCTCAGTCAGAATCTTCATCAGGTAGTCTGTCAGGTCACGACCAGCCAGATCCAGACGCATGATGGCATGGGGGAGAGCATAACCCTCATAGATAGGCACATTGTGGGTCACACCATCTCCTGAGTCCAGCACAATACCTGTATATGGGCAAGTTTAAGTCAAACTGCTGCAATGCCACAGTTCTTTACATTTTCTGACATCATGACTAAACAAGCCAATGACATCAGGAATCACAGGTGTTGTTTCCATCCCAGCATGTTAGGAACGATTGTCAATCCATTTGAATCAAACTGGGCATGTCAGTGCTGTGAGGCAACAGTGTTAAGCACTACACCACTGGGCTGCAAGTAAACTAAACTGCACACCTAACTGTACTATATATATATATAAAACAAAGATAATATAATATTATTAGTTTCAGCAGTTAAACCAAGAATCTCCGTGGCATTGTACACAGTACTGCCATTCTTTGCATTTTATTCTGGTGTGCAATATAAAACTTTTTATGAGTAGCTAATAAAAATACTAAACAAATGCATTAATGAACTGTATAGTTAAAACTGACCTAACGTACAGGAGAGTAAGCCATATGTAGTATAGGGGAACAGGTTAAGACTTTATATTTAAGTCATTATGCGGTGTAGCTTCATACCATGCTCATATGTTAAAATGACTACATGTCTTGCTGTGAGAATGTATAGTACAGAATCACTGGACAACAGTTTACTTTAACATAATTTGAGTAGTTTGAGAATTAGCTTTCTCTCAGTACTAAAACTGTTGCTGCTCAAGCTCACATCTACAGTATATGATTGCTAAAAAAGAGGTGAGAGATTGAGGAGGTGATCTGCTTTTACATCATGCACAATCATTTAGAATTTAAATACTCATTTTTCAAGACATTAAACCATTGTGTACCATTTGTCCAAGTGGATTGAAATCATTACAGTTTGGTCACTAACCAAATATACCGAATAATTATTATAAATTATATGTACAACCATAGAACACTCATGTATTACTAATTAATACTCACCAGTGGTACGACCGGAGGCATACAGGGACAGGACAGCCTGGATGGCAACATACATGGCCGGGACATTGAAGGTCTCAAACATGATCTAGAAACAAGGATTAGGATTGTGTTACTTTTAGTCCAACTAAGAGAATATGGCTGAAACAGACCAAGAAGTGACCTAATGCAATTGTTTGTACGTACTTGGGTCATCTTCTCCCTGTTGGCCTTGGGGTTAAGGGGAGCCTCAGTGAGCAGAGTTGGGTGCTCCTCAGGGGCCACACGGAGCTCATTGTAGAAGGTGTGATGCCAGATCTGATGGAATTGATAAACGTTAACAGTGCTGCATGCCATTGCTTAGTATCTCACCATCTAGGCAAGTGTGAAATATTGGATCTAGCCACATACTTTCTCCATATCATCCCAGTTAGTAATGATGCCATGCTCAATGGGGTATTTGAGAGTCAGGATACCCCTCTTGCTCTGGGCCTCGTCACCTACATAGCTGTCCTTCTGACCCATACCCACCATCACACCCTATAAGAGAAAGAAGTTTCAGAGAATGACCAAGAGGACTACGCTCCACAGAACATTTTTCCTGTTTCTTACCTAACTTACACTGTACAACAAAACTTAGCAGCTAACTTAAAATGACTATATATATACGGCAGGACAGCCACTCCACACAAGGGGCACACCTGGTGGCGGGGCCTTCCAACAATGGAAGGGAAGACAGCTCGGGGAGCGTCATCTCCGGCAAATCCAGCTTTGACCAAGCCAGAGCCATTGTCGCACACAAGGGCGGTAGTCTCGTCGTCGTCACACATGGTTGATTTCTGGGATGGTCTGTGGGAAAGATGGTGTGATCATGATCATTTTAACTGATTAGCTGACAGGCATAACAGAAGATAACAGCAGTAAGCCAAATGACTTATTAAAGCACTGAGTTGCTTAAAGGTGAAGTCAGAGTTTAAAAACCTTCTGTGTAAGTAAAAACCATGTCGTATTGTAATTAAGCAACTGGTTTCTTTCGATGTGCAATAATTGTTGATAATAATACACATATGGGTAATATTAATCTTTAGGTATAATGCTATGAGTTAATGCTATGAAAACCCAAGATAACAGTCTGGTCATTTTGATATTGTCATATAACACTGTGTAACCTTAAAAAGTATTAAGGACACGTCGACCTAGTGAACTTGTTGACTCTCCCCTCCAATGCATTTCCATACATCAGCAAGTTTGCTGAAACTAAATCTCAGAAGCCAAATGGTTCATTAGATTTTAGCTTGTCAGAGTACAGTCAAAAAGGGGCCACACTAGTGCCTGAATGTCTATTTAAAGATACTTCCCTCCTTCTGTGTAAAGCCTACGAAATGTCTTTCCTTCTACTGCTGAGAAGACTTTTAGTTTGTTGCCTTGCCAGTGCTGGTTGCAGCTGTCATCACATTTTAACACCTCAGGCCCTGCATGATCCATGCCAGCCTAGTTCTTGCTGAGTTCATTCATGACATGCTGAGTTGTACTAAGTAATTGTGTTATGACAGAACAGTCTTCCCAACCCTTATAATTAAGTTAAAACAAATTTGGATAAAAATGAACATGGCTTGTTCTCCTTTGCATTTGACTTACTCATACCTGAAAGCTATATCATGCTATGTGCTCCATCACAATAACTTGCACTCCAGAGCAAATAAGCTCTCAAAGTTATTTAAAAGCTCCTTCCATATAAACAAGCAATAGCATCTACTTACCAAGCTGTAGCACGGTACTGATGCTTCCACTGGGACGAAGAAATAAGGGAGACAGCCCTCCTTAAATAAGACTCAAGCTGAGAGGTCTGGGGTGGAGCATTGAGTTCAGTGAAGCCCAAATAAGAGTAAAAAAAAGGAAAGAAAACCCTCCCCAGCAGTAAAATATCTATCTTAATCCGATGAAGCAATTGGATCCTTCCAAAATGGAGTAGCATTTCTTTGAAAATAGCAGCTCCCTTAGTTATAAAAAAAAACATAGATGATAGATGCAATTTTACATCTATCATTCTTAGTGTGGACCATGTTAAATTATATTTTATGGTGCAATGTTGAGGTTTACATTATGTATTTTAATATGATCCATAAAAAATATTATTATTTAAATGTTTTTTATAGCCTATGTGAGTTATCTGTGGAACATGGTGTTTGGTGAAAAATTCTTGTTTTCTGTATAGCTTTTACTAAAATGTGTATCTATTTAACTATAGTAGTATTTTATTATGGTCAATGCTGTATTCCTTGGTAGCAATTTATGAAAATAATGTTTATTTGGTGAATATAATAAAATAAGCATACTTATACTGAGAAAAGATTTTTGATTAAACTGTTTTTGGAAGGTATGTTCATATCTTGGGAAAACTTTATTCAAATATGGTTAGAACTATGGAATCAGTGAAGTGACCAGACTCAAGACTCCTGCCTAGCACTCCTCCAGGAAACTGTATATGTCAGTAGGCCAGCTGACTGGTATGTCGTCTTGATCCCCAAACACAGATAGCAGTTGGTTTGGGGTGGAGGAGTGGGGGGTGGCTTGCTAAACACTTGGCTCTATCATGTGCACCCGCTTCCTGATTGGATAGGCTGTATGGCAGTGATACCCTGATTGGCTGAAATCTCTCCTTTTAGGGTCATGGAGGGAAGCAGGTGTTGGGAGATTCTGTAGGACTGAGTCTGAGAGAAGGGCTCCTTATTTGTGCTGACCTTTACATCCTTAATTACCACATTTGTTCTTGGTGATGGGCTGAATGAAATTTGTAACCTACATGTGCACATTTAAATGAGCCCTCGCACTGAGATATGCTTCTGAATAAATGCTTCATGATATGCAAGATGAATATGATGTCTAGACAACCTGCAAGCTTCCAGAGATGGAAATGCATTCTGGTCAACAGAATAAGATTTAGATTCTTTTATTTTCCATTTGTACATATGCATTTGTACACACTGCTTTTTCTGCGCTTTTAGTTTTCCATCTATGTTTTTGTTTTTGTAAAACCGTGCTCAAATAGCAAGTTCAGGATATAGACATAAACAACCCAATTTCTTGAGGTGTTTGACAATTTCAATGTCAGCTCTTTCAGAAAAGAATCTTCACAGACCTCCCCATCTCTCTAGAAATTATTATTCTGTATTTAGTTAGTCACGTGACAGAAGCATCATAAACACACCCTCTAAATCCTCTTAAATGTTACCTGCTCTATACATGAGCTCACTCAGATGCTTTGTACTACTGCCCTGGCAGAATAAAGTTATATTCAAGTTAAGTTAAATAAAGGTAATGCCCAGTACAAATGTTACACACATTTGCTTTCGCATATACAGATCCTCCAGGATCTAGTTTCTGGAAAAGTAATGTTACAGTGCAGTAATTCAGTCGGCCTATTATCAGTCTATATGTAGATCAGTCTATGAAGTATTTTTAATTAAGGAGATTTGGAACCTTTCCATTACACTGTTTTATTCAAAGGTTTGAACATCTGTGATCAAATTACACTTGAGATGTTGTAAAAAGAACAGGTTAACCTAATCTTTACAGGATAATAATGACTTTTTGTTTTATTTGTTTATTTAACTTTGCATCAGCATCAAATA
>JAVSBV010000147.1:2507984-2528018 GCA_033117975.1 Parotocinclus spilosoma | reverse complement strand
CTCCACCCTGGGATTGAACCCGGGACCTTCTTATTGTGAGGCAGTGGTGCTACCCACCGAGCCACCGTGCTGCCCCTTATTAGTAACTAGTCTCACTGGTTCTTACATTGTGGCAGCTTCAGATGTACTCATAAATTGCAGGAATCGCCCAAATAATATACCATGTTACCAATAAGATACCAAATGTCATGGGGCAGGAAATAGTATTGTGTAGGACCTTCTCTAGTTAGGCGAAGTGATGATCTCGTATTTAGGTAGCCCCAAACCATGCAATGAAAACACTCCCTTCACCAGTATGGAACCACTGGCAGCTGGGGTCTTTGGGTTCATTGGGTCACTGACACACAATTGGTACTGTGCCTCATCAGACATGTTTCCAATCTTCTAGGGTCCAACTAGCAACCTCACAAGTACAAGTGTTCATTTTGAGTAACTTGGTTTAGTTTTTAAGTTGATCTTACAAACCAACAGGCAAAACTCTCTGTATGTTGTTTTTACAAGAATGCTTACAAAATGCTTATGAAAATACTCCTTCCTCTGTGACTCCTTCTTCTCAAGCACATGTAAATCATGGCATCTGTTGATTTCTCATTCCTCTTCATGTCATTGTTGTATGAAGAATGCAGAGAATTCAGTCAGTATCTGTTTAGGAGAGAACCTTTTTGAAGAGCCTTCCACAAATTCACTTTACATTTTTAACTTGGTGACACAAGCCTTAGCCAGGATCTGAACAAGCACTTCTTTGTACACACTTTTTTACTTTCTAAAGAAATGTTTTGGTCAGAAACCATGCCGAAGGTATTTCCTTGGTTTAAAAATGGTTACATCTTTCCACAGCAAAATGAGATACTTGCTGAAATCCAGAGGCGAGAAGAAGAGAGGCGAGAGGAAAAGAGGAAGAAAGAAATGGCGAAGCAGGTAACAGATTTTCTATGCAATTGTGTTTTAATGACTGAAAAACACATTTCCACATTTTGTTGACATTTATTTTATTGCAGACATTATGAGATTTCATGTTTTGTTTGGTCAATTACCAATTTTGTAATGTTTCATTCCTTTTCACAACACTTATGACATTTTAACACAGAGGATACCAGATGATTGGTGTTTCAGGTGTTATTTTGTCCCGTTCTTCTTGCAAACACGTCTTAAGATGCGTAACAGTACAGGGTCGTTGTTCAAGATTATTTACACACTAACCACTTCAGACAGATCGGGACTGCAGGCTGGTCAGTTTAGTACCCTTACACTCTTCTTCTGCGGCCATGATTATGTAAGGTGTGCAGCATGTCTTGAATTGTTGTGTCGAAAAATTCATTGACATCACTGCAAAAGCTCTAAATTACCCATCTCAACGTTTTTTATTGCTGGCCAATGAGGAACAAATAATAAACAAAATAATAATGGAGGCCAAATAATAAAAGTTGGACCCAGGCAGACCTGGCAACCATGTAAGGTTAGGAGGTTAGATGACTGGTACACATGCTCTGAATAATCTGATTATCTGTGTACAATCCAGCTTTCTAGAAGGCATCTAGAATGGGTCAGCACACAGTAGAAATATGTATTGTGCCAGGATGAATCAGTATTTCAGAACTTTTTCGGAAGAAGTAAATAAAACGCTTGCAGTGTGTCTTGACTTTTATTTCATCATAGACATTAAACCAAGATATTTCACATTTTGTGTGATCAACTAAATTTCAGTTGTTCATAAACATCCATTCGAGCATTTCAGACCTGCAACACATTCCAGAAAAGTTGAGACATGGGCAAGGTAGAGTTAATAATCAATTTAAAAATATGTCAAAATAAAACCATGTGGTTTTAAACAGGTGATGTCAGCAGGTAATTGTGATTTAATATCATTACTTGGTACAAAAGCAAAATTCACTGAACAGCTAAGACTCAAGCAAAGATGGGCAGAAAGAAAAAAAAAAACTCGCACCCTATACAAAAGCACCCAAAAAGACCACCATCCAGACTCTTATCAGCTACAAGTCCAAAAGCCAGGGTCTGTAATGGTATCGATTTGTCAGTGTGTGGGGCAAATGTTGTTTTCAGTTCAGCTAAGGCAGCCATATTGCAGAAAACATTGAGATTTTAGAGAAACATTAATTATTTTAAGATGTTTTTGCATTTTTCCATGTACTTTTCAACAACACAATGCAAAACAAGTCAAGGACTGAAATATGGAAATCCCTTTCAATCTTTCTTTAAGGAACATTATTTTTAAACAGTTCAATAAGTTTCTCTTAAATTTGTTGACCACTGGATACTGCTTTTGTACCAGATCATGATTATAATCATTTGTTGACATCACCTGTTTGAAATCACATCAAAGCAGTTTTTTCTTAATTATTGTTAATCTGTATATTACCCCATCCCAACTTTTTTGGAAGGTGTATTGGCCTTAAATGCAGGAATTCATTAAGTAATAAAATGAAACTGACCAGACAAAACATCAAATACCCTGGGTTCATACTGTCTGCAATTAAATAAAAGTCAAAATAAATGTAAGGAACACCGATTTTTAAATTTTAATTTTACATATGGCCCCAAATTTCTCTCATTTGGAGTTGTATTTTTTATTGATGATTTTGCATTTTTGCTATACTCTTCAAACTTATTCTTATTTGGAGCTGTACAACCCATGGTGCAGGACCAGTTTTAAACACTAGAAGGGGCACCCACACTGCTGAATGTGTCTGTGGGTTCTCCTTCTGAGAGAGATGAACATATGTGTTCGCTGTGAAACTGAAGAATTATTGAATAGAGATATGGATGAAGTATGAATGGATAAATGAAGATGGGTCAGTGTTTATCAAAAGAACTTTAAAGTGCTCTCTTGTCTAGGCTAATTCCAACAGTGGTCCTCAAACATGTTCTGCAGTGCTGCCCTTGTGTGTAAACATTGTAATTCATAAAAAAGACTTGCTAAAGAAAACAAAATATACAAACTAAATGTGCAACCCCCTTTATGATAGAATTATTACATGTGACGTGTTATGTACCTTAAACATGTTTCTTTCATTTACCTTGCTGTGGCCCCGCAATAGCTACACTCCCACCACTAGGTGGTGCACCCCTACTTTTAGGAACCATCACATCAGTTATCAGTTTGCACGGTAGTGCAGTGGTTAGTGCTGCCTCTTCACAGCTCTGAGATCTCTTGGGCTCCACCTGTGTGTTTGCATGTTCTCCTTGTGTCTGTGTGGATTTTCTCTGGGTACTGCAGTTTCCTCCCACATTCCAAATACATGCTTGTTAGGCTAATTAGTGGTTCCAGAGTGCCCCTTCGTGTGTGAGTACGTGACTGGATTGGCACCCTGTCTAGGGTTGTACCTTCCTTGTGCCCTGTGCCATTGGTTAGGCACCGGCTAAGGTGTTGTAGCATCTACATTTATGGCATTTAGCAGACGCCCTTATACAGACGATTTACAACTCATACAGTCTTGCAATTAAAGCAATAGTGGGTTAAGGGTCTTGCCTAAAGACCCAACTGTGGTAGCTTGGCAGAGGTCGGATTTGAACCCTGGACCATGAGGTCCACAGTCCAGTATATTAACTGCTAGGCTACCACAGTCCATCTAAGGGACAGACAAGGGGGTGTGAAACCATAGGAATCACAATGTTATTGTTAGGCTTCATGAATCACAACAGTCTAAACTGTCTTAATCTAAACTGGTAATAAATGAGTAATGCTGTCTAGTTTTGTAGTTTTAGACCAATACAATGATGTACTATAAGTTGTATTTGAATATGATACAGACCGCTCAAATGGAGACTGTGGCACAGCCTGCTGCGGGAAGCCTGACATCAGCTAGTTCCAGTTCACCTGGACCTCACACTGAGACTGTTGAGAACAGAAGGGGATCTTCAAACAGGCGCCGGACCACTTCCAGCAGTAGACACAGGTGTACACTAAAGCCTACTAATACTTCCACCTCCATTTGCAACACATTGTGCCTGTGTAAGGTGTTATAGGTGTTATAAATAGATTTAGAGTTATAAATACAATATCTCTGTACAGTCCCTCTGTACAATGCCTAAATCGTGTCCCTGTTGTGTCGTTGCTAAGGCGGGATACTTACAGTGAAGACAGTCCTAGTCCTCATGAAGTGATACATTTCAGCAACAGTACCATGGGAGAGGTGGTTGTTCACAGGGGAAAATGTATAGGTAAGGTTTCGCAATGCGATAGCGATACTTTAGACAAGGTAATCACTAATGAAGCGTGAAAGACAGAACAATTTTTAATAGGTATATAATTATGTGTGTGTGTGTGTGTGTGTGTGTGTGTGTGTGTGTGTGTGTGTGTGTGTGTGTGTGTGTGTGTGTGTGTGTGTGTAAGGTGAGAGTAAGAGACTGGGCCGGAGTGTGTATTATGCCCTCAATGTGACCACCGGAGAGTTTGCTGTCATATATGAATGGCTCCTTCGCTGGAACAAAAAGATCGGAAAGTTCTTCACCAGCCAGGAGAAAGAGAAACTCGAGAAATGTAAAAAACAGGTATTGTGTGGTTTACTGTTGTAAGAGATTGTGAAATTCTAACTCTGTATTAAATCTGGGGTTAGGTGACTGCTACTATCACAATGCCAGTTTTGTGTTTTGTCTTAAATTACCCTTATGTATTGTTTTAACAAGTGGGCTAATGACCAAAGTGGGTATAACAATTCCAAAAGAAGAACCTAAATTTAACAGTAAAAGACTCGGGACAAGAATTGTGTTCATGGAAGGACAACATGGGGAAAAAAAAAACTACTGTAAACAAAATGTAAAAATTGCATATCTTTATATAGTCCCACAAAACTTTAGTGACAATTTTATGTGGACAGCAAAATCTGTATGGCAGAAAGCTCATCCCAGGGAAATCATGGGTGAAGAAGCTTGAGAGTTAGGGTAGCTGTCCATCACTTAACACTTATAGAATTTGTGATTGGATAAATGAGTAAATCAACAGCACTGAGTGTGTTGGCATGCACTTAATAACCCTTTTATCACCAGAAAATCAAATTTTGGCAGTAATCAAATCAATGCATTTACGTGCAATTAGGCCATCATATAATTGGACAGCTCCGGAAAGCAACCAGGTCAGCATCTACGTTCACATTACCAGGCTGAAGTGGCACAAATATGATCTTTTCAAATCTGACCTGAGCCACATTTATATGTGTCATATGTTTTAAATCAGATCTGATATGTGGCCATCTGACCACTGTGATCAGAATTAATGCGACTTTGACATCATTTCAGCTCTATTCGCCAAAAATGCACACAAAGATTGGAAAAATACAGTGAGGAAGGTTTACAATAGAAGGAAATCGAAGTAACAGACTTCCTAAATATTTGGGGCGATGTCTTTGTGCAAACAAAATTAGAAGGCACATGTCACAACTGCTCTGTTTTTGAGGAAATTCCTAAAGAAATGGCCAAATGTGGTGCAGGCGGATGTGGCTACAATGCATGAAAAAGATTAAAAGTGATGCTAAATAAAAACAAGGGCACAAACCAAAGAGTAGCTATGGCGAAATAATGTGCCCTTTTAACATGACCATCAAAGAAGTGCCTGTTACTGGTGAGACCGTTTTGATTGGTCACTTGCACATGGGCATCAGTTTTAGAGCATAAACTATTCAGACAAACAGAGCATTAAGGTCAGATTAAAAAAAACTGGTATGAACACACAAAAAATCTGATCGGATTTGGACCTGCTGTGTAAACGTAACCCAAAAGAATCAAAGTTACTTAGAATAAAGGCATGGGATTTTTGTATTTTTTATTTTATCTACTTACACAACTGCTCTACACTCAGTATGGTTAAGTTTTACATTATGGTTACAAGTTTTACAGGTTACATGACTAGTTATTCTTACTAGTCTTAAATAAATTACTTGTTAGTGTAGATAAAAGCAAAAAGTTCCTGGTCCCTATTTTGTATTTATATTAAATAAGCACAGTTAAGTGCAGATTGACAATTGCAGAGAATGCATAAAATTGGACAGTATTTGAAATAATACGATTAAAATTCCAGCTTCAGGGCTTTTGAAGACAACAATGAATAAATGTTCAAAATAACACAGCAGTACTTTTTCTTTATTTGAGCCGGTGTCACACCATTGGAGCTCTAAATTCAGAACCTCTGTATTTTATATATAAAATTAAATGAAAATGAGAAACGTTTTTTTTTTTGTCATGCATATTTTAATTAATTTATGAATTAATTATATGTAATTTATTTGTGTGTAATTTTTGACGACTCATTTTCTTGGATGGTAACTGCCATAATTAGATCATCAGTGCGTTGCAAGCTTATGCGTTAGGAGAGCTCACAGGTGGTGAGGTTTAAAATTGGTGAAAAAAGACAGTTATAATAATTTAAGTCTTTTTTATTGATAAAAAATAATCTATTTTGAAGGTTATTGTATTATGTGATGCACTATAAGCTCTCCAGTGTTTATACATTTCGGGATCTTTTCACTTAATGCCCACTTGCAGGACGACATGCTCTGTTCCCTTACCTGCTGTGGAATCAAACTCATCTTTTATAACGTGTTTCCAGACTACCAAAGTTTGAGCAGTACAGTGTTTTGTAAAATGAGATTCTTTCTTCTTTGGTCTTGGTACTATATATTTTTTCTTCCCCCTCCTACCGACTAGTCACCCACAACATCCCACGGCGACTAGTGCCTGTCCTAATTTACTAGTCTACGGAATCCATATTATGTAATTCTTATTAAGGTTATATGTGCTGAAAAATCCTATTACTGAGATAAAATGCATCTGTCTTTGTCAGTTATCTGGTTTCTGGACCTTAATCCGATCTAAAAAATGGGAGTAATTCTCATTACCTGACCACTTGAATAATCAGATAATTACAGAAACCTGATCATGATCAGTATAAGTACATGTAAACACACTTATTGTGTTTTTGAAATGTTTGTTTTAGTCCTTAAGCCAAGCTAGGTGCTGACTGTAGCACAAAATCACCACTGTCTGTGAGTTCAGCATTATTTGTTCGTTGGGGAGAACCCCTTTACTGAGTATGTTTCTCCCTGTGTCTCCAGATCCATGGAGCTGAGAGTGAGCTGAACTCTTTGCTGAAACTGGACCACCCTAATCTGGTGCACTACCAGGCGCTGAACTGCACTGAGCGTGAGGATAGCCTGGTGGTGGATCTTCTTACAGAGCACGTTCCCGGTGGCAGTCTGTCACAGAGCCTCTCTGCAGGCACACCAGTACCCACTGACCAGTTGCGGCACCACGCTGCACAGCTGCTTTCTGCCCTCAACTACCTCCATGAAAACTCTGTGGTTCACAAGCAGCTTGTGGCCTCATCTGTGCTGATAGATGCTCAGGGAAATGTGAGACTGGCTGACTACAGCCTGACTAAACGGTTAGCTGATGTGTGCAAGGAAGATGTTTTTGAGCAAGCTCACGTACGCTTTAGCGAGGACGCCCTGCCCACGCGTACTGGCAAGAAAGGGGATATATGGAACCTTGGGTTACTTCTGCTGGCACTCGCTCAAGGGCATGAGGTCAAGGAATACCCTATGGCCGTTCCCTCCACTCTTCCTGCGGACCTTCGGGACTTTCTTAAGAAGTAGGTTTTAGGATTTCTGTAGGTCATAGTGTCGTTTTAGGTTTTTATAACGAATATCGCAATATTGAAAAAAACAAAACAAAATGGAAGGTTTGTGAATATGTATTTATTTATTTGGGTGATTTACTGTGGCTATCAGCATCAGTCAGTGGCCATATCAGCGACACACACACACACAGCTAAATCTATACATAAGGTTATCTCAAAGTTATCTCCCACCCCATCCCCCATATATGGCTTTAGGATAGAAATATTGGAAAAGTGACTTCATTGTATTTAGGATGTAAAGTTGGCGGCAGCTCTGTTTAAAGATAATAATTAGTAACACCCTGTTCGGCAGAAATCACAGGCTGTTTATTGGAGCCTTATGTCTTTGTATTTTGGATTCAAGATTTCTTCCCCCGTTTTTCTGCAAAACCCTTCTACAATCCCAAATAAGAAAAATGGCATGAGATTCTAATTAAAAGACAAAACAGTATACATTTTTTTTGTTTACATGTAATGACCTTTTTGCATTGCATTGTGCACAACACAACAAAGTATAAATAGAAATATTGTTGATGTACTATGTTCTCATCAGAATAATTATAATAAGGTGCTGTAAATGGTCCCGTGTTGCAGCGGCAGTCTAGTAGTATGCATCATGTGACAGAACTTGTACAGGGGGCAGTATAGTACAGTGTTCAATTTCAAATATAGCCTCTGCCAGATACTGCTATTCTACCAAATACTAGTTATAATCACATCGTAGTATATTATTTTATCTCATTACTACCTCCCAACATTTTAAGAATGTGTAGCAGGCCTGAAATGCAGGAATGGATGTTTATTAACAAATAAATGAAAGCTGACCAGACAACATGAGTATATATCAGGTTCACACTTTGCGCAAAGAAATAAAATTCAAAATAAATATAAATCCACTGTTTTTCAATTTGCATTTTCCATACCGTCCCAGCTGTTTCATTTTGGATGTAGTAGTCCTGTAATGTTTTTAGGTTGCCTGTTTGGATAGAAGTGTCAAAGTAATGACTAAAGGTAAAATTATTGGCATCTGAAGTATTGTTGATTAGTGTGTGTGCATTTGTGCTTTTCTGTTTCTGGTCATGAGTTCTGTAGTTATCTTTTGCTGGTTTGTGTGTGTGTTCTGTAGTTATCTTTTGTTGGTATGTGGTTTTTAGTGTATTTTCTGAGCGTACATTTAGAAAGTTAATGAGTGTGGCATGAAGCTGGTTTCTCTGAAATACATTAAATATAATGTCACCAATGACACTATGCTGGCATGGGTACAGACCACAATTTCTTTAGGAATGTAAGATGATTATCAAGAGACTGTGGGTTTAGAAGAGACACTGTATGAAATAAACTTATCTGAGCTATTCTAGAAATTCCCTTGGTCAGTGTTTGATTCTTGAAGTCAGTACAGATGTTTAGTGCTCCTTGTATTGGCTAGGTGTTCCAGACCTTACACTGCTACACATTAGAACTTACTCTTTCTGATCGGAGGGAAAGATTTCAGCTTACAATTTGTTTGTATGGCATAATGCTGAAGGCAGTAACACGGTGTGCGTCTGTGTGTTTGTGTTTGCTGTTGTGATTCTTGGCGCACCAGTGGGAGGTGCGCTGCAGGTGTGTTTGCGTTTAGTCATGCATGCTTGGGTGGTTTTGCGATTAAAGAGCTGCTCTGTTTGTGCTTATACTGTTTTGAGGTGCTTTCACAGGCACGTTAATGCCAGAGTCAGACATAATTTTGTCTGTAGAATTTAAAAACAACACAATTAGTAGTCCATATAAAATATAGAGTGGTATTCTTACTGTTATATGCCACTTTTCCTGAGATTTATTGGGATACAGTTTAGGATATTCATGCTGAAAAGTAATATCTTTCCATTTCTACAAGTGGGCTGTGTGTGTGTGTGTGTTCACTTTGATCACAGTTTTGTCATTTATTTTGTTGTATTTTACACAATATAATACCTGAAGTACAGGTATGCACTGTTTAATGTATTTATTGCATTCTGAACAGGACTTTGACTAAAACAGATGTTGACCAGATTTTATCATAGTAACACAGTTGCTTTAGGCTACAGTAATAAATATAAGGGGACTGTGTGCAAACTATGAATTATCGAAAGGGCTAATACTTTTGTTTGATGGAAACCAAAAATGCATCTATAGACAGTATTGTGTACAACACGGAAGATCAGCCAGGTGATACAGAGACTCAGTGTGTGAATGTGAACCAGTTTATGTACCGGTAGTTATAGGTTACAGGTAGCGGGGGGAAAAGCTGAGGTATTACTTGCAATAGGACAGGCATATACACTGAAGAATGCTCACAAACACAAGTATCTTGCACAAAAAAGTCTTGAAACAAGTTCCAAGTTAGAACAGTCTCTAATACAATGTCAGTGTGTATGTATGTTTGTCTGTCTGTCTGTCCAGTGTTCTCATCACATCCCCCCGCAAACCTGAATTGAATGAAAAGTATATAGAACATAACATGAAATGCAGGATAATTTTGTGCTGCATCTTAATTAATCAATTGAAATCCTAGCACCAAAATGAATATCATATATTGATTTACTATGTTATGTACAGTAGAGTGTGTAACAGTGTGTATTTAAGATGCTGTTCTGTGTCTCATGCTGTATTTTGATTTGATGTGCTTTGTAGGTGCGTGTGTCTTAATGATGCAGATCGCTGGAACACTCAGCAGCTGCTCGAGCACTCCTTCTTGCATCCACCCTTACCAAAGAGTCTTTCTCCAAGCCAGGAGACCAGTCCTGATGGTCAGTTTCTCTCTCACATACACAACAGCTACAAGAAAAACTTGTAGTACACTCCTGCTGCATGGGCATAATTAGACTGCTGCATTTTGCATAATTACAGGGATTTAAATTGGATTTGGGCCTCCTTCATGAAACGCGAGCAGAACAGATTTGCGTGTACATTGTTCCTAGAAAACGTATTTTACAATGACTGCCTTCATTAAAATGGTTCCAAAATAGTTAGTATTTCCAAAGTTTGAGTATGAACAAAGTTGACACCTGGTCCTAACATCTCCTGAAGTGTGCACAACTGAAAGACCCAAAAGTGTGATTAGACATGTCTTTGAAGTCCTGGTTAAAGAGTTATTTCATACATAAAAGCAATTAACGTAAGCAAACCTATTCACAACCAGCACTGAATGACACCATTCAATCCTGTCGTTAAGAGAAATTTCCAGTAAGACTGTATGGGTCAGTTGTTCACTTAATTATTTTGTTACGGCCAATGAGTTAATTATTGTGGATTGTTTCATTAGAACAGAGTTCAGGAAGTGTAATACTCGCCAGTGGAAATGGCTAATCCTGTGCTGTTGTAAGAACGTGTCATTAGAGATCATAGAGATTTATTTGTGTTTTGAGTCCGGAATGCTCTTTTGGCTGCTTGAACAGTAAAGAAGGAGACAGCTGACGGCTAATTCTCAGTGTGCCACATCATATCAGAAGTTGTAGAGAGCATAAGCTGTCTAAGGTCGGAGATACACTTGCTGTGTAACCACACGTATAAGAGGCTGGCTGTGTCGTGTACGTAGTTGTTCACATACATGTGGGAATACTGCGTGTTAATGGGGGATTCTGCTATAGGGCACATCTATATATACAGTGGTGTGAAAAAGTGTTTGCCCCTTCCTCATTTCCTGTTTTTTTGCATTTGTCACATCAGAACATCAAACCAATTTAAATAGTAGTCAAAGACAACACAAGTAAGCACAGAATGCAATTTGTAAATGAAGGTGTTTATTATTAAGGGAGAAAAAAATCCAAACTTACATGACCCTGTTTGAAAAAGTGATTGCCCCCCTTCTGTTAAGACATACCTCAGTACATTGTCTCTAGCCATGCCCAGGCCTGATTATTGCCACACCTGTTCTCAATGAAGACATTACTTAAATAGGACCTGCCTGACAAAGGGAAGTCCACCAAAAGACCCTTAAAAGCTACACATCATGCCGAGATCCAAAGAAATTCAGGAACAATTGAGAAAGGAAATAATTGAGATCTATCAATCTGGAAAGGGTTATAAAGCCATTTTTAAAGCTTTGGGAATCCAGTGAACCACAGTGAGAGCCATTATCCACAAATGGCGAAGACATAGAACCCCACTACAACGTCCAAAGAACTGTCTCAGTTAAAGTCAGAGTTCATGCCTCCACCATCAGAAAGAGACTGGGCAAAAATGGCCTGCATGGTAGAGTACCAAAAAAAGAAAAACACTGTTAAGCAAAAATAACATTAAAGCTTGTCTCGATTTTTCCAAAACACATCTTGATGATCCCCAAGCCTTTTGGGAAAACATTCTGTGGACCTATGAGACAAAAGTTGAACATTTTGGAAGGTGTGTCCCCCATTACATCTGGCGTAAAAGAAACACTGCATTTCAGAAAAAGAACATTATGCCTACAGTAAAATATGATGGTGGTAGTGTGATGATCTGGGGCTGTTTTGCTGCGTCAGGACCTGACAGACTTGCTGTGATAAATGGAAGTATGAATTCTGCTGTCTACCAAAAGATCCTGAAGGAGAATGTCCGACCATTTGTTCGTGACCTCAAGCTAAAACGTACTTGGGCTCTGCAGCAGGACAATGATTCAAAACACACCAGCAAGTCCAGCTCTGAATGGATGAAGAAAAACAAAATAAAGACTTTGGAAAGGCCTAGTCAAAGTCCTGACCTGAATCCTATTGAGATGCTGTGATATGATCTTAAAAAGGCCGTTTATTATGCAAAGATGAGTGGGTCAAAATTCCTCCAGAACGCTGTAAAACACTCACTGCATGTTATTGCAGATGGTTGCAGTTGTGGCTGTTAAGGGTGGCCCAACCAGTTATTAGGTTTAGGAGGCAATCACTTTTTCACACAGGGCCATGCAGGTTTGGATTTTTTTTCCCTTAATAATAAAACACCTTCATTTACAAATTGCATTTTGTGTTTACTTGTGTTGTCTTTGACTGCTGTTTAAATTGATATGATGTTCCGAAACACTTAAGTGTGACCAACATGCAAAAAATGCAGAAGGTGAGGAAGGGGGCCACTTTTTCACACCACTTTATATTTACATATGAGACTTTTTTTGAGGGCAGATCTGAAAGCTACAGCATTATTTTGTGGAAAATTTGGTGTACACTTCATGATCTCTGACTTGCTTCCGTTAATATTTGCAACTTTCCACTAAAGGTGTACTGATCTCACATCATATCATCATTCACGTTAATTTCTGATGATGTACGCTACCAATGTGTCACATGGACTCCAAAAGGTCAAGGTATATATGACCCAACCTTCCATCAAAGCACGATCTATTAATGCATTTAGCAATATTCATACAGCCTACATGTGATTTGCTGTCAAGCTGCTTTTTAGGACCTGGAACACCACTATCAAATGGTCTGTCACATGAAAATAAAAGACGTTTTGAATGCTCTTTGTTCAATAAAACACACACTTCTGCATTCCACATTACAATTTTTTAGCAACTGTTGCAAGGCTTCGTTATATGGTTGTAATTGTTTATTCACGATTGGCGTTTATTAACATTATTTGCTGGATTTTCTACTAATAAATGAGTTTGTGAATCTGGCATAGAATTTTTGGAAATGTCCATTTTAAGTGCAATTTAGTTGCCGTTTGCTCGTATTTTTACAAAGGTTTTATGAATGTGGCCATTTAAATGTGGAACTTTCTTAAATTAACATATTCGTGTTTTCAGACATAGATGTGGATTTTGCAACTACGGTTATACCCCAGAATCACCTCCTCAACACCCCTTTCAGTACTGTAGTGCTGAAACAGTTCTCCCGATACTTCACTGAGTTTGAGGAGCTGCAGCTGTTGGGGAAAGGTGCCTTTGGGGCAGTCATAAAGGTAATGCATTGCCTCCTGTTGAACCTAACAATGCTTTTTAAACAAAGCATTTGCCTTTGTATGATGTGACATTTATTATTTTTTTTGTGATTGTCCATGTGATTGTAGGTTCAAAACAAGTTGGATGGCTGCCACTATGCTGTCAAGCGTATTCAGGTGAACCCAGCTAGCAAGCAGTTCCGCCGTATTAAGGGTGAGGTGACACTCCTGTCACGCCTCAACCATGAGAACATTGTGCGCTATTATAACGCCTGGATCGAGCGACACGAAGCCCCCTCCACAGGAGCAGTGAGCAGTAACCGCTCAGGGCTGCCCAGCACTCTGGAGCAGCCTTCACGACCAGAGGCTCCACCCAGACTCAATGAGCTCGGTCTGCTTGACAATGTGGAGGATGATGCACCGCCGCCCGCGCTAGCCAGTTCAGTAGAGTGGAGCACTTCTTTAGAGAGGTCATCCAGTGCCAAGTGCAATGCTGATGACTCCAGTGATGAGGATGATGATGATGATGCCGATGTGTTCTGTCCATCTTTTCTGTGAGCTTCTATACTATTGTTGGCATTTAAATTTGGACAAGTGTTGTGGTGTTGTTTAAATGACGGTGTAAATTTAACCTGCATGAATACAAATATGTGCCATTTAACAAGGGCATTCCGTTCTGTGAAACTGTTCGGTTACTGGACACTGCCATAGTCACATAGTCTTTTGGTATTGTAATGTAGGTGGAAATATTTTTTTTTACAAGAAAACTGCATGCCTAATATCCTAAATGCATCACGACTCGATCACAAATCAAGTTTAAGCAAGTGCACCAAGTACCGAGCAAACGACAAAATGTTTCTGGTCAAAAGTTCCACGTGGGTGATAACCAAGGAACTCGCGTTCCATTGTTTTAGAAATGGTGTAATGACCATATACAGTCTTGGCCAAATTTGCCAACAATTTCAGCCATGACTGTATAATAATTTTCAGTTTTTGTTACCTTTTTGTAATGGTTTTGTCTCAAAATGAAATACTCAACAAAGTGGTTCGCATTAATGGTCTCATACATGGTAGAACCGAAATACAAACGTAGACGACTGAATATAAACATAATTGAACGTACCTTGCTGTCAGTGCACATCTAAAATGGAATGAGTACACTTGAATAAACAATAATGTCTAGAACAGACAATGCAGTATCACCTTTTAAATTATTTAAACCTCTCAAGTAGGCAAATCCATTTGGGCTCTAGTAAGTGCTGACAAATAAATAGGGGATATTTCCGGATATTTCCAAATGAAATATCCCGTAATTTTAATAAGCAGTATAGTTGGAAGTAACAGAGGTTGATACGGTCTATACGATTTTCAGTTTACATCTCTTCTTGGCACAGAAAGATGCAGCACCTAAATGTATCTGTGTGCAAATAAAATATCGCAATATGACAGAAATAGGATTTTGTAGTAGTAAAAGTTCAAATGGTAAACCTTTTTTAATTTGACCAGCTGTTTATGCCTGCAATGTGTGGACGCGCATACCTGTAGAGAAACACAGAAAAGTTGAATAGCTTGCTATGACTCTAAAACCACTAAACATAATCTATCAAAAACCAAAGGAAATTACAAAAGCATATATGTCCTAAAAACCTAAAACTTAATAGTGCTTATGTGCAAATCATTTGGCCCCAAATTACAATTGTCTTACTAGCCAAATGGTGCTAATTGGGTAGTGTAATTTAATGTAACTGATACTGTTTCGACAGTCCCTCCAACAGTGATTCAGAAAGTGACATCATCTTTGACGACGGGGATGTAAGCAGAGACAGTATTGTACAGGTTTGTACATCCTTTTTGATTGATTATCTGTATGTTCTTTTTACGTGGATTTCAGATGAAACATATGTTTAGGAACATTTCTCTTATCTCTATCTACAGGATGAACCTGGTAAAAAGCATGAGAAGGACACAACAGAAAGCACAGAATCTGAAATGCCTCCCATTATTGCACATTATTTATACATACAGGTAAGTAAACACAGATACTCAGAACGGTTTATAGTCCTAACAGATGTAGAAGAGATTGTACAAGTATTGAGCTGGGGCTCGTTTCCAAGACCTAAAATCTTTCAGTGGTAACACCTGATGTTTATAGGATATACTGAACTGTGCAAAGGTCTTAGACCACCATTCGATTTGTTATGCAATGGTACCTCGGTTCTCGTCATTTACTCGTTCGTAAAAGCTTGTCAAGTACTGTGCAAATTTTGGCCATAAGAAGTAATATAAATTCAGTTAATCCATTACTGATGTAATTGATAATTTGTAATTAAGGATTAAGAACTGCTGTAAATTAGAAAAAGCTGGGCTAGTCCTTACAGCTTCATCTTCCAAAGGAGCTTGATAAAAATTGGCTTTTTCTTGGGGTAGCAGCCAGGAAAGCACGTTTTTCCCCGAAGGAAAACAGGAAAAAAAAGACTTGGATATACCTAAAGCTCAGATAGATAAAGATCAATGGAAAATAGTTTATGGAGTGGTAAATCCCAGTTAGAATTTCTTTGATCCAGTTGTCTACACTCTGTTACATATGAACATTATAGCCCTGCTGAGATAACAAAATTCTAATGGCTTAAGACTTTTGCACAGTACTATAATTCTGACCTGGTATTTATTGAGAGTGAGTTTATAATAAGTCTGTTTACCAGCATGGAAATGCTCATAGTTCCTAACAACGTTTTCAGTAATTGTTACCTTTTTGAAAGTTTTTGTCCTGTGATGTTGTATAAGATTGTTGCATTTGTGTATCGCTAGATGGAGTATTGCGAGAAAAGCACTTTAAGAGATACAATTGACCAAGGTCTTTATCAAGACTGCAGTCGTCTCTGGAGACTCTTCAGGGAGATTCTGGATGGCATTGCGTACATTCATGAACAGGTAGCCTACATACTACATACATCAAGATAGTAAAAGGCTGTGTGTGGCCACTCTGCGTAAATCGTATTTTTACACTATTTTTAATTATGGAAACAATAGCGCTATTGATGCACTAAACTCTGCCTCTGCCACTTTTTCTTAGCTTCTTTTAATTTTCTCCATGAATTGACTTTATAATGAATGTTGAGTTCAGATCTCAGCTCTGTCAGTCTGCTGCTGATGGGCTCTTGAGTTGTAACCTTAAATAAAAGTTATGATGTTATGGTGTCTTCTACAGGCTGTTGATGTGAAATTTCAGTTTTCAGAGAAGATGGAGATTTGAAAAACTTTTTTAAACCTGAAAACTGACTTGATTAAATTATTTGCCAGATGTTTTTCTGATGACTGTTCAATCTCCATTTATTTGTCTCCTCAGGGTATGATTCATAGAGACTTGAAGCCTGTCAACATATTTCTGGATTCTCATGACCATGTCAAGATAGGAGACTTTGGCTTGGCCACTGACCATCCTGCTTATGTGGTAATGTGTATAAATACATTTGCATATACAGTCGATTCCGGTTAATCGGACCACATCAGGACGCGATCGTTTTGGTCCTAATAACCGGCTTGTCCGGTTAAACGAACATGCCCTATGTTACAAGACGAGACGTGCTAAGTAATGTATGAAATGTTTATATTGTATGATTTACACGTATAGCGAACGTACAAGCAAGAACTACTTTTGCTTATGAACTTTGTTCATTGAAAAATAAATTTGCAAACAAGTTTTTCGAAACGATTTACAACACACTGTATAGGTACTCAGCATGCGAAGCATAATACTGTAAAAAACAAGTTGTTCCCAAATTCCAGTCAACGTTTGAAGAACTTATCCAGTGTGATCTGACGCGTTCTCTTGACGGACTGCACTTTAACAAACTCAAGAAAATGGTGGGCGTGTTCACCTCCCGCTGGTCAGCACAACTTTTCGGATTTCCTGACCTTTGATAAAAGCATAAATTCTCCCGGGGATCTCAAAAAATCCTTCCGTAAATCGCTGACCTGCTTTTGCAGTGGCTAAGTGGCGACTTGTGGCTTCTTTTTTTTGTAGTAAATGGAAAAGTTTGGCAAAGACCTGTAGGTGGCAGTAGAGGGCTGGGGAGAAACTCAGGAGTTTCTTCACGGATAGTACATACTGTACACGTTCTTTGGTCCGATTAAGCGGAATTTTGGTCCAAATAAGAGAATAACATTATATGTATATAATAGGATTTTTTCAGTACCTTAGGATTTGGTCCGAATAAGCGGCTGGTAATTATTACAGTACAGAACATGAGCGTTAAACTGACGGAAGACGAATCTTAATCTGCTACGGTTTACAGCTTACTTGATGCTGAGTAATCTCAGTGTGGTTGGAACCTGAGGCCATATTCAATTTGCACAGGAGTTTCCACTGTCAGCCACTTAAAACCTAATAGCAGTCTCAGCCTAGTCCAGCACACACACACATACACAGCCATACATACAAGGAGCTTTTCTTTAAGGTCCGTGATGAGCCTTTATTTGTTGTACGCCTCCTGATTTGTTACGTTGTGATGTTGTGCCAGCAGGCTTTGGGCTCGGTGCCATTAATGTGGGTGAGACGGTAAAGAGGTGCCAAAAACATTAGCCGCAAAAAGGTAGCAGCCATCTACAGAAGACCCTCCTAATCAGCAATAATGAGCTATTAGAACAAGATGGAGCGCTCCTTCCCTCTCTCGCTCACTCGCTGCTCCACTTTGTTTATCACACCCCCTCCCTCTCCGGCCGGCGCTTACTGTCTCTCGCTCACTTATTCTCTCTTACTCTGTCTGTTTCCCCTTTCATTAGGTAGTCTATCTGAGACAGATTTCTTTACTGGTAATGGATGCACTGAGTATACACAAACACATTTATTTATTTGTGTGTGCTTGTGAGCGCGTGAAAGAGGTAGGTAGGTACAGACTGGACATGGGGTTTGTGGCTCATAATGGCCCTAAAGGAATCACATGGGGAGTGTGGGTGTGTGGGCTTTCTGGAGCTTTGTGTTGCTCTGATGCATATCAATCACAATTAAAAAAAAAGGCTATCCTTCAGTAAAGAATTCTGCTCAGTGGTTTGGTTGCACAGCCAAATAAGGTTTGTGCAACATGGTCAAGACATTTAGTCTCTATAACGATGGAGGTGTCATTGAATGCTCCTGTGAAACTGCACACTATGCCATCTGGACGTTTTTCGAACACCATGTTATATATTGTACTGTCCAGTGCTATAAGGGGTATATAGGGGTGCTATTAGCGGTGCTGTAATGTATGAGTATTGACTAATAAACCAGGATACTGCAGTGTTTCCCATACATTGATATATTTAATATCAACACTGTACTACCATTACGGGTGTAACAGTACACTCTGTTCACGATTAGAGTTTCTCCAGGTTGTCAGTTTCACATTGGACACGATGAGAACGACTCGTTTATTTTGTTTATTTTTTATTTTTTATGAATAATAATAATAATAGATTTTATTTGTAATGCGCTTTACATTAAAGTCAATCTCAAAGTGCCACAGGTAAGATTAAAAACGAATAAATCTAAAAAGTCACTTAAATGTTTTGCAAAACAGAAAGGTTTTAAGATCCTTTTTAAAATTCCCAACTGTCTGCTGTGCCCTCAAGTAACCATCTCAGCAGCACACACACACACACACACACACACACACACAAGTTTATATCAGGACCAGCTATATATACACACTCGAGTCTATGCCAGTTTAGAGTAATCAGTTAACCTAACACACATGTCTTTGGACTGTGTGAGGAAACAAGAGTACCTGGGGTAAACCCAAGCAGACACAGGGAGGACATGCAGACTCCACACTGGGCCTTCTTTCTGTGAGGGGGTGGTGCTAGCCACCTAGCCACAGCGCCGTCTGTGTGACTCATTTAAGCTGAAACTCGATTCACAATTCAAGACACAGTGACTTTGTGATTCAGATTCACAATAGTGACGATTGCTGCTTTGTTTAATGCATTTTTTGTTATTGTTATGAAATGGCTACTAAAATGGTTAGTAAATGACAGCCAGCGGGAAAGGAGAACTGACGTCCATGCTGGGTGAAGTTAGATAGTTTACATATCTACATATAATCAATTAGCAGAAGTCCTTACCCTGTGCGGGTGTTTGTTATTCTGCTTCATGAATATACAAGCGACTTACAGCTTGTGTGTGTGTGTGTGTATTTATATTCATTTATTTTATATATATATATATACACACACACACACACACACACACACACAGTTGATTCTATTTAAGAGTCAGAATCGGACCACATTGGGACGCGATCGTTTTGAACGAACATGCCCTATGTTACAAAACGGGACATGCTATGTAACATAATAAATGTTTATTAAACCTTTATTGTGGGATTTACACGTATAGCGAACGTACAAACTTTGTTCATTGAAAAATAAATTTGCAAACAAGTCTTTGAAACGGTCTACAACACACTGTATAGGTACTCAGCATGCGAAGCGTAATACTGTAAAAAAACAAGTTCTTACTAAATTCCAGTCAACGTTTGAAGAACTTATCCAGTGTGATCTGACGCGCT
>JAVSBV010000147.1:2477539-2499219 GCA_033117975.1 Parotocinclus spilosoma | reverse complement strand
TTCATGGCGAAGGCTGTGAATACTTACGTAAATGTGATTTCTTAGTTTTTTATTCTTAATAAATTTTCAGAACTCTCAAAAAACATTTTTTTCACATGGTCATAATAGGGTATTTTGTGTAGAATTTTGAGGAAAGAGATGAATTTATTACAATTTGGAATACGGCGGTAACGTCACAAAATGTGGAAAAAGTGAAGCGCTGTGAATACTTTCCGGGTGCACTGTAGTGCCAGGTAAAGGTGCATAAACATGTGCTACCTGGCTTATAAGATGCCCTTACACAGTAAAATCAGGGCATTCTTATATGGAATAGTCTGATCTTCTAGTGATAGACACAACCGTTAATGGTCTTCTAGCCAGGGGTAATTCCAGATTACTTGTCATACTGGGACAGACAATGTAGAGGGGGCAGTTGTTCCTCATTTAGTCATAGGGAACAACTGTGCATACAAAAGCTTGTTAAACACTAAGCAGACAGGCAGGCCAGGGTCTGGCATGTTATGGGGTCAGTTTGCCTGGCAAAGGTCATTTTCACTTCTGTGATGGGATTAGTTCAGAAGAATAAATTGACATTTTAGAGCAACATTCATTCTCTCAATATTTCCAGTAACAATGAATCACAATAAAATAGGGTTGTAATATGTTACTCTCCCAGTCTTTTGTTAAGAAACATTGTTTTTAAACATTTCAATATTTTTCTCACACATTTGTTGACAAACTGGAGATGCTCTGCCCATCTTTGTTGATCAAGACTCAGCCTTTTTTGTGCTATTGTAGTAAATCAGTACAATCACATAAATATTCATTATTAGCTCTAAATTCCCCCAACCCAACATTTTTAAGTATGTGTTACAGGCCTGAAATGCAGGAATGTTGGAAGGATGTTTATTAACAAATAAAAATAAGTTGACCAGGCAAAATGAAATATCCCAGGTTCATACTGTCTGCAATAATATAAAAATCAAAGTACACATACGGAGCACCACATTTTTTTTATATTTGCATTTCCCATTACATCCCAGCTGTTTCTGATTTGGGGTTTAATTAATTAATTGATTTATTTATTTATTCCTTAACTAATTATAATGGTAATAACGATGGCTGGTTTAGTTAAGGCCTTGGACTTATAGCGCTAGGCTATACAGTTATAAGTTGCTACCTAAAGCATATAGCTTTGAGCTATCATTACCCTGCCTCCAGCTTGGTTGACTTTCTTTTAAATATTTGTGGTGTCAATTACTCCATGTGAAAACACACAAAATAAGCTGTCTCTAACTAAAAGCTAAGGCATTATGAGAAAAGTAGTAACTGTAGTGATTTTGTGTCTCATGTCCTGTGATCCAGGTTAAAAAACTTTTACCACAGTTATTTCAGAGGCGGAACAGCAACATTCCACTGGGGGACATGCCCTAGTAAAGTGGGTCTGATGACTTCCCTGCTTCTCAAATAAGTAAGTATTTAAAGTAAGTAATTAAAAGTTTACACCAAAAGGTCACTGTGACTTACCCAGGCAGTGTGGACAGCACTGTCCTTTGCGCAGTACTGGCACTCTGCAGTTGAGAGCTGGGCATCGCTGAGAAAAACACTGAATGGTCCCGTTGTTGCAAATGCAACTGGTGCAAGCATTGGGTTTCCAGGAATCTCCGGCCAAAAGGACATCCCCATCACTGGAGATACAGTATTCTTGTTGGCTGCTATTGACAGGAAGTAGGGAGCTGAGGGTATCCTCTGTGGAAGAGAAGTGCACAGTATGGGCCTCAAAGGTTAACCAAAAGTAATTTCCTTATTTTAAGAAGCAGAGACACTACAGCCAGATTCGGGTTTTAAAACAAGCTTCTCCAGTAACATTTGCTGGCACGCTGGCTTCTGAGAGAAAGACTTGGTCTCCTTAATGTCTGGGATTGTGATTAAGTTTCAAGTCAAACTATATCACAGACAAAATTAAAGTGAATGTCTGTCAAATTTGTACTATTTACATATTGCTGGTTTAGGAACTCACCATTCAACAAAGTGGCATATTTACAGACCTATTGCTTTGTACAGTGCAGTAAGGCATGGATGCATTGTCATTAAGTCTATTGTTTTGTTTTCTAATTTACTCACACAACGTTATATTTTTCTTACTGACACATGAAATTGCTGTGATTCATATAAAACGGTAAAACCCAAAATGATTTGCCATATTATACACTTATTCACAGTCTTCTCATTACACACACAACTGCATTGTGGATCTTAGATATTGTGCTATATTCTAAGTTTAGATTCAGCCACTGAAAAGTGTGACTGCTCAGATAGACAAAGTTTGCAATTGACTGTGTCTATTTTCATCACATTAAAGTCCAGAACTTGGTATTACCCCATGCCAACAACCCTAGTGCCTTGACCTAAATAGGTGGGGTCCTACACTCAAACACTCAAACATTCAAGCAACGTTGATTTTGATTTGTATCTCATAACAACATGAGAGGATATTCTACATAATCCATGGACTATTTCCCACATGCATGACCTTTCATATGATGGACATTACAAGAAGGGCCAAGGGCCAAAAAACACATGTTTCTTGACCTAAGCGAGGCCTGTAAACTCACCCAGTACAGGCTGATCATTTTATTGGTCTGGAGCGGATAATAAAAAGTGCCCCTTTGGAAGCTCTTGCTCTCATTCATTACACTACTTGCCTTCAAAAAAAGTGCTTATAAAATACTTGTCGCTTATTGTACATAACATTAACTTACCTACAAATGTGACCTTTCATTCCTATATTGCGCTAATGTTTAACTTTCAAAAATGTAAGTTACAATTGGGTGACCAGCTGTTTATGCAGTGTTCACAGTGTTCGAGACGTTTAAATCTACACAGGTATTCAAGAAAGAAGCCTACAATGCTTTCCAGAACTTGAACAATACCGTGGCAGATGTGGCAACAAGTTCCTTTGGTCTTGCTTGGTGTCTGGCAGAGAACAGGTGGGCATACTTCTGTTTCACACAGCACTCGGCCCTGTCTACAGGTACAGCGGGTGCATTCGTCAAGGTCCCAGGTGTCTCCCTCCATGTACAGGTTGTCCCCAGGAGCTCTGCATACCACCATATCCATTCCCTCAGGTCGACCACTGCCAAACTCATCTGGGTCAAAGGCAGATGATTCAAATTTGGTTAATACTAAATTATGTCTGTAAAGCAAACACAAGGATACTTATACTACTTGTAGTAACACATATTTGTATAACGGTTTTAAATTCTCATGGAGCAGTATTTTATATAAGTACTGTTAATTGATTCCCACTTTTTTATACCATCAATTTTCCATTTTCAAGGCCAGACTTTGTTCAAGGAATTTTTTTTTTTTTATTAAGATATCATAAGTACAAACCAAATACCTTTTTATATACTAGGCAGAGCTATGGCATTTTTAAAGAGTTGAATGAAAAAGTGGAGGTTATGCAAAAGCCTGTTGCTGTTGATATTTAAGTTTGGTGGAGTTCAGCCTTCTGACCAGCTGAGTGGAAAGTTGGCTGGTTTAGTTAGATTGCAGGTGTGGCATGTTTGTTTTGTGATTCAGTTTTATTTTGGCATCCCTAAAAACGGACAGCACCAGAAAATGAGGTATGACATGGGCCAGGATTTAAAAACATCAGTGTATCAATGAAGTCCTGTACTGAGTAACTGGGCCTAGCCAGCCATTACAAACCCAAGCTTTCTAAACTTTACAGATCGAACAGGCTTCATTCCTTCAGAAGCCAAATCAAGCACATTATTGGCACGTCAGGAAGACAGGAATGCATGTTAAAGACATGTTGACACTAAATATTAGAATCACACCAAACATCGCTGTATTCTCCTAATAACTCTATTAATTCATTAGTCTCCTGTAAATATTAGCTTTCCGACCATACTAACGTTTGTACATACCATCGCAGCTGGGACAGCACTGATGAGGCCTGAGAACAGGATGCATGCAGCTGGGTACGGGGCAGAAGATAAGAACACACATTTCCCTCCCTGCATGGCAATAGCAATCCCGACAGCCATCGTGCCAGCTCTCACCATCCTCAAAGCGTTGGCCATTGGCAGTCAGGCAGGAGATGGTCACGGGAGGAGAAGTAATGCTAACACCACGCTCACTCTCTAAACAGCACAACACAAAAAGGTTAGCTTCCTAAATTCAGTGGTTTGAAGATAGATGCCTTCTTCTCTGCCTACATCTGAAGATGCTTCTCTAGGATGAGACTTGCACTACAATACACTGCTCAAATAGTTAGAGGATGTTTCATTTAACCTCCCTAATTTTTGTGAGCAGTATATATAGAAACTAAAACCTGCTAGCCTATTATGGTATAACAGTTCACATTTAATTCTTCTGTCTATACAATAACACTGTGCAAACAATTATAAACTCTACGTTTTAGACATACTTTGACAAAACTAATTTAGTGACCAGTGGCACGCAAACCAAGGCCAAGCGCACACTGCACGATTTTAGCCTGACTTTTCTTTGTGACTACAGCCAGGACGTCAACCTACCCAGATGTTTAAAAGTAGTTTTACTTTGTTCATGAAAGGATAGAAAACAACTCAACCCCCCAAATATGTTTTCTTAATTAATATAAGACTTAAATTCATTCTATTGTACAACTTAAGCCTTTTGTTATCCTTTAAACTAGAGCTGTTTTATTTGCCTATATTTAATCAGCTTGATGTAAACAAGGGTAATTTAATGGTGTCAGATAAAAAGAACCAGAGAGCGTTTAGTTACAGGCCTCCACTTCCCACTGAGAAAGCAGAAGGAAATTATCTAAAAGGAAATGATCTAAACAATGGTAAGCATTTGTTAATAAAAAATACTAATTTCCCCAAATCCTGTTTCTTCATACCAAGTTGTTAAATATCCCATAACCTGTTGCTAAATTGGAATCCTAATCATAAGTTTGTGTCCCTAGAACGAGTGTTTACGCTGTTAATGATGTATTAAGCCAGTAATTCTCTGTAGATATTAATTGAAGGAATATGTGTCACTCACAATATGCACCACTGAACCAAAATACCTGGGCTGCAACATTGATAAGTATGATAAGATGCTATGTCCTAAATCGACATCCACATCCACCTGAACTCAGGGCTTCCCAACAGGACAGGTAATCCCTGTTTTATGATACGTTATTTGAAATATGATCATTTGAATTTACTCTTGGAATATGATCCACAATAACTGAGTTTTTGATTTTTCCCTGGGCAAGTGATATCCGGTATGTTACTCTCCTGCACGCTTCTGTGCAAATGAAGAGTGTTGGGAGAAACGTGGCAGGAGTGATGCAATCTGAGAAATGTAGTGAGGAAAAACCGAGACTATAATCACTTAATTTTTGTACCTTCAATACATCATGCATTAAACTATATGAGATATTCAATACTTTATTATAAAATAAGCTTTATGTTTATTATTTTGCCAAACAGTTATACTCCACAAATAAATATACAGTATAGGAATATGACAAATACAATATATATTAAACTGTTGGTGCACCACACAAGCCGTCTGGTCATAATGCTTTATCACTTGTTAAAGTCAGCTAGGTCTTTATTTCTGAATATTTTTCCCACATTCAGCAGGTCAACTACAATAACTGACTGGTCACTTATCATCTGATATCCCAGCCCTTATAACTGGCTGTTGTAACAAGATAATCTGTAATTATTATTTGGGTAAGTCTTCAATGTTTGGCTTACTAGTGTGTAAATACTAAAATAGTTTTTACACCTTTATATTCATTTGGATTTATAACAAGCGCAAAGGATTTAGCAACCATATAAAGCTCTGACCAGTCACTCACCTTTGCATACGCACACATTGCAGCCTTTCCTGTTCTGTTTATAGCCATGACTGCACTTCTTATCACATGTGAAGGGGGGACACTTAATGCAGCGACACATCTCACAGCCATGTTTGTTCCTCCTGAGGGAACACATTTGCACAATTATGTTTGGGCACTAATTTCCAGTTGTTACTAAAAGCACAATTCATTAAGTCTTCTCTTTTTCTCATTTTCACTAGATCCTGTTGTACAGATAAGTGAATTATAACATGTAAAACAATACTGGAGAGTTATCGTGCTGTAGCATTTGAGGTTAAGGACTACTAATTGGAAGAGTTCAACATGCAAAACGCAATGAACATTCAAATCATTTTTACTGTTGAGATGTGCCTGCAGAGCCCTGAGAAAGCCCAAGTTCAACTCAATTAAGAAAAAGGTATATACTATTAAATAGATATGGGATATTTTAAATCATGTTCATAATAATTATAATTTATGGCAATACTGGTGATCTTAACTGAAGCACAACAGACCATTCAGCAGAATAGAGTTCTGACTGGTTATTCAACAGTGTATAAATATATATGAATATAAAAATCTTAAAGGCCCTCATACTATTCCTTATATAACAGCAAGTGATTTAGCTAATTGCTAACCTCACATTTGACACAATCCCACTTTAGTCCCACACTATTAATCTTGATGTACATCTTAATATTTTAGTCTATTAATTAACAGTTACCAAATATGTCCAAAATATACCATTTTGACTGCAACAGCACATAGATCATTTAGCTATGGACACTTCCTGTTTTCAGTTAAAGCTTCAGTTTAAAGTTTTAAAGTTTTAAATTAAATAATTCAACTTGTTGTCTCATCTTCCAAAAATGGAGAACATTTAACTAAAAATTTCAGACTGCATAATATCCTTAGCCTATTATTATATACACTACATATTATATACACTAATTGTGCTCCAATTTAAGACGGGGGCTCCTGTTCTTTTTAGCAGGACAGAGCAAGGCGGGAAACAACCCTGGACAGATTGGACACACACTCACTCAGACACTTTAGAGATACCACTTAACCTAAGCATGTCTTTGCGATGGGAGAGGAAACCAAAAAAAGGAAAATGTGCAAACTGCACATAGGCAGCAGCTTGGCTGGGACTCGGACTTGGGTCTCTCGGGCTGTGATGTGACAGAGCTAACCACTGCACAACCTAATTGCTTTTCCTTATATTCATTATTCATTAGTTATTTATCAGTCAAACCCACATACTTTTATAAAGTGTTCATAAATGATCAAACAAGTTCAGCTCACTGCATACAACCACCACCATCTTAAACCTGAGAGAACCCAGCACCTTTATATAAAACGTAGCAAGCTGTCATTTGATGTCACCAGTCTGACCATCACGGCATCACAAACCAGTAAGTGTGAGCGGTGTAATGATGCTAATATACTGCTCACAAAAATAGGGGATTCTTCAAAATGAAATATCCCATAATAAAAGCAGTGTACAATGCAACAAGATAAATAAATAAAGGAAATAAAAGTGAAACAGCTTTTATACATTAGCGATCTGTATATATAAGCAAAAAGGATTGATAAGAAAGCTCAGCTACTCATTGTAAAGGTACCCTTGAAATATCCAGATGGTCAAGCTTGCCTGGTACAGCCGGGCATATGGTTTTGCTTTCTTTCCCACTATATTAGTTCCCTTTGAAGAGTCTAGATAATAAAAGCAGCACCCAGAAACATGTGAGATCCCTATGGTGTGCATTCACCATTCCACCATTAACAAAGCATATGGTCCGCTTTCATCCATTCGTTATGGATCTATGTTTCGATATCACGAAGCAATTCTAGTTTTCAACATTTGTATAAAACGATACCGCTGCTCTGCAATTAATTTGAGGAAAGTATGGTTTCATAATATGTAATTATAATTTTTTTTCTGTTTCTGTCCTTAATTCTCAGTAATGCTTCTCATTCACATGTTTATGGAAGCACACTATATATTACTTTTAACATTTATGTTTTACTCTCTTAGTCCCTACTCTTTCTCTAATGTTTCAAACTGATTTCAGGGCAAAGTGTATCTATGTATATACTTGTAATCATTAATTACTTTCAAGATCATGCTCATTGATACCTTAACTTCATTAGCCAAGGTTAATTACTCTAACCAATACTTCTCTTCCTTCATTTAAAAACTGCCCTATGCACTGTTCTCTATGCCTAGCAGTAGCTAAAGGTAAACACGTATGTATTAAGTGAATGCACCAGAGGTTAAGCCAATACATAGACAGGCCATGCGCTGACCTTTTGAGTCAGGCTTTGTTTAAAGTCATCCTGTGAAATTTCACCAGAGACTACTGCTGGCTCAGCACAAATTCCAACAGGACTCTACTAAAGGCCCTGCTATGTCCTGTCAGATCAGATGATGTTTAAGCTCCACTGAGAGGGGGAAATGACTTAAGTCCTCATTGTTTAGAGCGCTGGGTTGCTCCACTGTACAAAATGTTAGTCCAAACTGGCTGACCGTAACATGCTGTGATATACATGTATATGGCTATTTCTAAATGAATATGTAGCAATTAAAAATAAGCATTCAATGTTATTTTATTAAACAAGATAATCAGAATAGCAAATGAAAAGTCAGATGTGATATATTCATGGGGGTGAACAGAAGGATGTTAAACTAAATGAGAGTGTTACACATTTACTGTTCAGTGGGGTGTATGGTCACCCAAGACTGTAAAAAACACACTGACAGAGAAGGAATATGGACAGAATCAGATTGTCCTGCAGTTCCTGCATTATTAAGCATAGGTTGGTGAGAGTTACTTTGGAGCACCTTGCATGCATATAAAGAAACTGAAATGTAGGGCAAATGATTAACAGACACTCATTGACAATCAATAACACACCAAGAAGTAGTTGTTAGAATCAAATGAAATGTTATTTGTTAATGTAATGATGATATTACATTACATGGGACTGTGGTGGCCTAGTGAGTAAGACACTGGACTATGGACCAAAAGGCCCAGGGTTCAAATCCCGCCTCTGTCAAGCTGCCACCGTTGGGTCCTTGAGCAAGGCCCTTAACCCACAATGGCTTGGATTGTAGGAATCAATTGTAAGTCGCTCTGGATAAGGGCGTCTGCTAAATAATGTAAATGTAAATGATATATGTTAGTAACCTGTCAGACCACCTCTAGCCTGAATGCCAGATGACATACAGTTTAGGAGCCATACAGTTTACATATGGTATCCTGTAGCACTTTTGCGCACAGGGGTAACCGCTGACCTTGTAAATTCTGCACACTTATGGATTGCTGAAACTGGCATCCAATCATAAATGCTTAATTGGTGATAAATCTGAAGACTAGGCAGGCCAAGACAGTGTTGTAATCTGACATTTCTGGGAAACCCTTGCTGTGCTTGGGCAAGTATTATTCTGCTGAAATATGCCAGTTGGAAGCCCTGCCATGAAAGGCATCACATTGCAAGATGTCATGCACATATAGCTATAGTTGTTACTGTCCCTTCAATCACTACTAGGGGTTACTGACAACCAAACACAATTGCTTCCCAAAACATCACACTAGCACTGGGTTAGTGTGTTGCTTCACAGCAAAGGCAGAACTGAAGCACTCACCGCAACAGAACCTGGATTCATCACTAAAGAGATTGCTGTTTGAGTCTGTAGAAGTCCAGGTATCTCATTCATAATACCAAAATTGTAGGCAAAGGTAGCTAGCTGTCAGTGGCAGGACACATAAGGGGCACCATGACAAAACATTTCCTTCTAATAAGTGCCTGAAATTGTGCAGTTGGTGACATGGACGTTGAAGGTGCGACCTGTGTCTGGATGGTGGACAATGAAACTGTGAGAGTTGTTTGGGCTTGTCGGTGGATCAAAAAATCCTCTTTATTGGTTATCTGTCTGAGCCATCTGGAACCTGTTCACAGTTTGTGTGCTCTCACTGAACCGCTCCTCCCAACACCGCCTAACAGTTAGGTCAGAATGGCCTAAATGGTGGGAAATTAGCAATTAGCCATCCTACTTCCTTCAGTCTTCATTTCGGAGAAAAGCACTTTTACACCCTCTTGTGGCAAGACCCAGAGTCTAATCAGACCCTACACTAATCATTTACATACAGTTGTGCTCAAAAGTTTACATACCCTGGCAGAATTTGTAATTTTTTACCAGTTTTTCAGAGAATATGAATGATGATACAAAAACTATTCTGTTCTTCATGGTTAGTGGTTGGATGAATGCATTTATTATTGAACAATTGTGTTTGCCCTTTTGAAATCAAAATCACAATGACAACAGAAACTACCCAAATCACCCTGATCAAAAGTTTACACACCCTAGTTCTTAATACCGCGTATTGCCTCCTTGAAGTATTTTGCGGTAGTTGTGGATGAGGCTTTTAATTTTCTCAGATGTTAAAGCTGCCCATTCTTCTTGGCAAAATTATCCCAGTTCCTGTAAATTATTGGGCTATATTGCATGAACTGCACGTTTGAGATCTCCCTAAAGTGGCCTAATGATGTTGAGGTCAGGAGACTGAGATGGCCACTCCAGGACCTTCACTTTGCTTTCTGCTTTTTGATTCACTACAGCTTTCTGCTGTAGCCAATGACAGGTCGACTTGACCTTGTGTTTTGGATCAATCTCATGTTGGAACATCCAAGTGTGTCCCATTCGCAGCTTCCTGGCTGATGAGTGCAAATTTTCCTCCAGTATTTTTGCATTCATATTGCCATCAATTTTGACCAAGATTCCTGTGCCTGTGTGGCTCACATGTCTCCATCACCATAGGCCTTTTCGACTCCTCTCCAAATTTAGTGTTTATGGTTGTGGCCAAAAAGTTCCATTTTGTTATCATTACACCAAATATTTCTAAAATTATTTGTCTCTGTGCTGTCTGGAATATTGTAAGCGGGCTGCTTTGTGGCATTGGCGTAGTAATGGCTTTCTTCTGGCGACTCGATCATGCAACCCATTTTTCTTCAAGTGCCTCCTTATTGCGCATCTTAAAATAGCCACATCACTTCTTTTCAGAGAGTTCTATATGTCAGCTGACGTTTTTTGCAAAATTATTCTTTGCATCACGAACTATTTTCCTGGCAGATGTTGCTGAAATTTTTGTTGGTCTACCTGGTCAGTCAGGAGCCCATAAACTTACTGACTTTTTATACACATACAATAATTACAAGCAAATAGATCACAGGTAAGGACGGTTATTTATTTAGCAGCCATTTAAACCTGCATGTGTCAATTTGTGTGTATGTTATATTCCAAAACTTTCAGAGTATGTAAACTTTTGATCAGGGTGATTTGGGTAGTTTTTGTTGTCATTGTGATTTCATAAGGGCAAACACAATTGTTTGCTAATAAATGGCTTCACCAAACCACTGACCACAAATAAAAAAAAATTGTATTAACATTTATATTCTCTTAATCACCAAAAAAATACAAATTCTTATGAGCACAACTGTACCTGCATGAGACAGCATATTTTCATCAAATAGTATAAAACAGATACATATTTCAAAAACATTTTTTTCCTGAAACACCTACCATGGCTCCCAGTGTTGCCACCATGATCCTAGTCTCCGATTTAATGCTCACTCACAAATGGTACATACTAATTGTGAGCTCAAGTCTTGACCACTTAAGTAAAAGCTTTACTATACATAACTTAGACCATGTTAAGTTGTTTTGGGATCCTAAAACTAATATTTTTGAGCAGGCCACAGGAACATCATTCCAGGACACAAGCTCTGCATTGCTGATCAATGATAGTTCATCAAACCGCCACCAGCCTTCTTAAGCAGACATGTCCAAGTAACAGTGGAATCAAAGACTACCCTTTTTTGGAAGGATCTCAAAAACATCATACACATGAAACAAGTCCCTTCTTCAAAATATTCAAAGTGGAGCGTCTTGGCCAGGATAAACATCTAGAGAAGAAAGGCAGACAGACAGAATGTTCAGTACATCCTGGTTTATTAAAGCAATCCCAGTTTTGCTTTTTGGGGATATGTGGGATGGAGCTTCCTGGTCCCTGGTTTCCCCCGAGGCAATCAGTGGCTCCTAGTAATTGTCCTATTATTTGCACCTTAACTTTATTAGAGGTGTTTCTGATACCAGAGGAATTTCACATATGCCACACATGGCCTGCTTCTAAGTATTTGATCAACAGAGGACTGTTTTGTATGAGGATGAGAATATCTGGGGCATAGAGTGGAGAGTTTCCAGATGTTGACTTTATGTTGGTTTGTGGTATTATAGGCCGACAGTAGATGGCTCAGCTATTTCTTCACACCAAAGCCAAGATTAGATACTTATGAGGCAAGTACCTTTGATATTCCAGTTTGGATTTACCAACAGTTGGCCCTGGAAACGTTTTATTTAGTCAGATACGTCTAGGTTTTGGTTACCTGCACTGTACACTGCAAGGGAAAAAAACACTATTTAAGTTAGTCAGTAGTGGACTTTATATAAGCAAAGGTTTCTCACACCATTTCTCAGTAGGAGTAACACTCAAATATTTGGTTGTTTACACTGTGTTGCTTTAGTATTCAGATTCAGTAAATTTAGTATGCTTTTGTAAGTTGCTTTGTTATGGTTTTAGCTTCCTGCCTTCTCAAAACCAACAGGCTGACCACAAGGTTAGTGCAGCACTGTGAATAACTAACACAATGTTACTATAGCACTGTCTAACAATTGAGACGTATACTCACCAATTACTTTTAGGTACACCTCCTTGTTTCTGTGGTCCTTGTCCATTAATTCAGCTACACTGTAGTCCATCTGTTTCTCTACATACTTTTGTAATTACCTTTAACTTTGTTCTTTGTTCTAGTGGCAAAGATCCCTATAGAACCAGCACAGACCAGGTACTAATTGGGTGGTTGATCATTCTCAGCACTGGAATGGCACTGATGGTGTGGTGTGCTGGTACAAATTATGAGGAACACAAACTGTGCGACACCAGATGAGCTAATAACATTTACGACACTGGCTTGTATAGTAGTATAATATAGTGATAATGTCACTATTATTTTGGCCTCTAAATTGATCAATCTTTGCAGCCATTTGCTAAAATCAAAAATTTTCATTTGACTTCTCATGTACACTTAGCATCCCATCTTGACAGAAAAAAACAGACATGTAGAAATTTTTGCAAATTTATTTTAAAAGTACAACTGAAATATCACATAAGTATTAAGACCCTTTGTTCAGTATTTAGTAGAAGCTCCCTTTTGAGCTAGTACAGCCATGAGTCTTCTCACTCCCATAGCATGATGCTGCCACCACCATGTTTTACTGTTGGGATTGTATACGGCAGGTAATGAGCAGTGCCACCTGTGATATGAGTGTCACAGCAAAGGGTCTGAATACTTATGACCATGTGATATTTTAGTTTTTCTTTTTTAATTTAATAAATTTACAAAAATATCTACATGTCTGGTTTTTGTCTGTCAAGTTGGGATGCTGAGTGTACATTAATGAGAAATAAAATGAACTATTTTAATTTTAGCAAATGGCTGCAATGAAAAAAAGAGTGAGAAATTTAAAGGGGTCTGAATACTTTCTGTACCCACTGTGATAGGGATAGGTGTATTCAGGTGCGGTGCATCAGCCCAAGCCTGATTATTGCAATCTTTGTTAGCATAAAACAGAATTAAAGATTAACATTACAATTTTGTGAATTCATTTTTGATCTAGCAGTTAAAGTTATAACTTACACATAACCATAGGGGCAGGTCTTTCGGCAGGTCAGCTGTCTACAGTCAGAGTGCGTGTGCCGACACTCACACACTTCACAGCCATAGTCATCCTTTTCGTATCCCATTGGGCACTGCTTGGTGCAGTACCTTGACAATTTGGAGCAGGAGTCTTCTGAAAAAGAAGAAAGAAGATACTAAATGATGACATTTTACACCCTTTTCAAGATATCAAAGCTACCTGAAGTCTTAATGAAAACACTGTAACATGCTTTGGTTAAAAACCCAATGAATGAGGCACCACGGCACCCTTTTGACAGTATAATATACCTTTTCAGTATAATAGCCATTTTAAGAATGATTGATTTTGAGTTCCAGGTCCTTTAAATGACAATGAGCCAACCCACTTTGTTTGATGAGCTGTGTGTGAATTAATTTTTTGATGAACTGGTTAAATGATATCGTGAGCTTAAATAAGTTATTTTATTTAAATAATTTGTGCATAAAACTAACACTGCTTTGTTAACTTTGCTGTAGTTTCTGTGTGAGGAATCAACTCCAGCCATTTTAAGGTTGATGTACATAAAATGTTATCATAAAAAATAAACTATATCCACTATGTTCTTTTGTCTCCTAGGTTTGGGTTGGGAGGGTGGGTAGGTGTGGGGTAGGGGTCAATGTACTGCTTTGTTCAGCCAAGAACAGTTGGCGGAGTAGTTCAGGCCTCAAGATACACAACTGTATGTGCACAAGTTCTGAAAACACGAGTTGTACATAAAACGTCCCCTTTAATGGAAGCTTATGTAAGCTTATATGTGTAAATACAAGAGCAGTAACAGTATGCCATTGTGCTATTATATAAGCTGTCCCATCAGATTTGGAAAAAACACAACACTGGAGATCTGGTTTGCTTAATAAGGCACCCTAAATTTGGAAAAATGTATGTCATGGGAAGTTCCCTTTAAACAAGTTACCATGTTACTTGGTATTAGGTCCAAGGTGATTCATGATGAATGTGCACTGTGCGTATCAATTGAGTACTTATGTTGCACGCCGCTGGCAATAGCAGAAATATGAACCTGAATTGGTTTTTAAAAAGTGGTCGTTCAACAGTGTTTTTTTATTCTGTAGGTCAATACTTACATTTAACTAGAGTATGAAATTATACTTAATTTTAATTTAGAGGAATATACCATAATATATTGCAGCCTTGTGATATCGACAATTCTTTAGTATTGACTTATAATTACTATGAAGTAATAGCTGTAAACTTTGTCAAATACTGAGAACTAAGCCTCTAGATTAACCAGGCTGTCGCAGGTGGTAAACCTCTAATAGAAACCTCATGCAACCTCAGGAAAATTTGAATTCTCAGACAATGATATAAGGCCATTTACTGTGAAATATATGCAACAATATCTTAAAAATATGCAAATAGAAGTCACAGAAATTATTTCTGTATTCTTAATTCATTTTCATGTGGATAGCATTTGTTTAGACTTTGTTCATTACATTGTCACCTAGGTTGTATGATTTAGAATAACAACTATCTTCAGTCCATATTTCAGCCCAAGAGTCACAAATATCACTGCACTCATCATGCTAAAAATGCTGACCGGCTATAGTGTGACTGGTGAAATAAAAAAAAACCCTCTTTTGTTAATATTTTACATGCATCTGCAAAACAAGCAGTCACTGAAAATCACTGTAATAAAACAAACCCAGAGACACCAAATTGTTGCTTGGAAAACTTTCGCCTTGTTAACAAAATGTTGCTGACTTTGACTGTACGTCTATGAAGAAACAGGCTTTTTGACACCAGAATGTATTTTACACAATTTAACACCCAGATACACCAGTACAATTTATCAGAAAAAAATCACAAGTCATCTTGCACACATAACATGTTTAAGCACAATAGTTTTAGCAGTTGGTTTAAAATATGTTTTATGTCATTGTAGTGTCATAATATTAAATCTCTTTAAAGCTTCATTTTTATTACTGACTCACTTAGGCGGGACAAAAAGTAGTTCCTACCAACAGCTTGTCATTTAGAAAAGATTGCAGTAGTTTGGTTACTTTCCACTGTGTTCCTGTTCATGATGTACATCACATTACTGTAATACCAAAAGTATTGATATTTTTGTTTTAGAATTTTAGAGCATAAACATTTGTTTTGCATATTTCAGCATCGATTCTCACATCACTAGTTGGCAGTGTTCCACCAAACCATGTAAATTACTATTATTGAATAAAAACTGGCCTATAAGCATGTAATTTCAGCTATAATCATTTTTTTTGTCTGTTTGCCCATGTAACTTGCTGCTACTTGCACAAAATAAAGCATCCATCCACGCGTTCGTCAATCACCCACAGTCACGGGCAGTAATATGTATACTGTCTCTTTAGGAGACTTTCAAACAGAGTGTGCACTGTGTAGTTACACTGTGAGAGTGTTGTGCTGAACTAGACAAGACAAGTTTACAGGACCTAGCTCAATTACTTTATTTATCCTTTTGATTTCTGCAAGCAACACCCATGTAAACATGTAAACACCCATGTGTTGGTATTTATTTCTCCTTGTTTTCTGTAAGCAAAACTATAGCTATTCTATATAAAATATATTTTTGGAGCAACTGCAATGGATTAATTAAATTGACATTATTTCTTATGGGAAGTATGTATTTGGTTATCATTTATTTCAATTATCATTAGACTATTTCAAGAGAATAATGATGAAAACTGGGTTGCACTGTATACACACTGCTCACAATAATTTGGGAATATATTATTTAGAAATATACCCTAATTTCTGTGAGCAGTATACATACATATGCTATAAAATGCCACTGATGTCTCCATGATATAAAGTGAAATGTGAATGGTCGGGAGATTACTTACTGCCAAGACATTGGCAGAGTAGACAGCCGTTGTCATCTTGCTGAAAACCAAAAGGGCAGTCATTTTCTGACAAAGAGCAGTTTTCCAGTGGAGGACACAGTAGTGGGCTCACTGTCTCATATGAAGGCTCTGATAGAACATATGAGAAAACAGTTAGTCACTGTCAGTTAGTTACTGTTAGTTAGTTACTACACTTAAAAAAGGAAATATGTTGTCACAGCACAGTGTTGTTCCATGCAGGGCTGGCATGCAGAAATTAATGTTTATTAACAAATGAAATTAGGTTAATTTCACAAAACATGAAATATCTCAGGTTTATCTGCAATGAAATAAAAGTCAAAGTAAATGTAAGAAACACTCTGTGTTGCATTTTCCATACTGTCCCAATTTTAAAAAATTTCACTTAACCACTGCATGAGTAATATTATAGTAATTTAATGTGCTCAGTTATTGTAAGGACAAGAAAATGACAGTTGTTAGTGTACTGTTATTTTGACTGAATGTTTTCTTTCTATTATTATGACTTGGGAGAAGATCAATCAACATTCTCAACAAAACTCTTACACATTTCCTTTCTCAACTGTGCACAGCCAGCTAGCAAAAACATGCTAGTGGTTTGGTAAACTAAGCTCTCTTAGGAAAGTGAAAACAACACTTCACTCTGTAAGATTTGGCTTTTACAGGCAACAGCACTTATCAGATAGTCAGACGCCTGTTGAAAGTAATTAACTTTGCCTACCTCTGTGTGCTTTCAAAACGTGGCTAAATGCTTACATGACTTGAAGAAGCACCCTCCAGGTTCTAGTGATTAAGATAAGTGTGGCTGTGATTATTCTCCATCATGCAGCTTATCTTAAAGCTTTGATGAGCTAGATGCCTCCCATGTTAGTTCAATTGTTACATAGGTTCACGACTTGCTGCTAAAACAAGTTCCTTCCTTGAAGCACTGGCATCACATCTGTAGGTATTTAGATGATGTCATCGTGAGGCCCTCATCTAGAGTGGTTTTCATAAGCAGCAGCACTGTGATGGCACGTGTGCAGATTAGAGTAATAAAGAGAAAGGCTTCTAGAGTGTAAGGAATGTAAGCTGGCCTCCTTTAATAAGCTACTGTGGGAGAAACAGACATGCTTATGGTATGGGATCAGTTACAAGGTGGTGGAGACTTTACACAAGCATTTACTTTAAATGATCTACATTAAATGTGTACCTATAATTATCATCATCAAATCCAAAACCCCACTTAAGAAAGTGTTTCTCACTATACATACAGACATTGGACGAAGGAATATCTGAATATCTAATATGTCACACTTCAAATAGTGTGTTACATGGCATTTATGTCTAGTCTAGTGTTAGTGTTTGATATTGCACTGAATCCATACTGCTTGTGAGCCAGTATGATTCATAATAAGTGTGCAACAGTATGAATGATTCCAGCAGCAAAACTAATTCCATGTGTACACCATATCAGTTGTGAGGTTTGGCCCCCTATAATCAGAACATGGTTCTGTTAAATGTGTGAAAGGAGGCAGTGGGAAGGTAAACAAAATCTGAATCTGTCATTACTCTGGTTCTGTATCTTGGCCCGCAGCTTAACGTTATATACAGTTGATATATATACTGGCTGTGCTTTGAATTTTCTTCCCTGCACCCCTCGCTATGATGTCATGGTCACAGCACAATATCATTGGTTTATATCAACTGGACATGTGAATGGTTTAGACCATTTTTCATGAAGAGGGTTAAATGTTACATGTGTGAATTGACTTTATTGACTCAGAGCTGCTGAGTTATATATAATTGCATCCATAACTGCACATGTGTCTGATCTATACACTTGCAGGTATTGTTGGACCATAATGTTGTACACAATGAGTTATGAGGTTCTGGTTGTGGGTGGTCATGGTCTTGCTGCTGCTCAGTCATGTTATGGACCAGCAGTCACAATGTTTGTTTTTAAATACTTGGCATACTTACTCTGAGATGCACCAGGATTAGTTGTTTGGAAGTTTTTTGTTGCTAGAGGAAGTAGCTTGTTAGTGTGCAGTTGTTAGAAGATGTGAGGACTACATTTTGAATAGTGACATTAAAGTGTGAGCGAGCGTGTGTATGTGTGTGTGTGTGTGTGTGTGCGTGCGTGTGTGAGCGTGTTTGAGGAGGTGTTTCTAGGATACATTCAGTACTTTGCAGAAGTCTTAGATTAGGTTTATTGTTTTAGCAATGCCATAATGACCATATATTGTATATACCTGTATAACGAATATATCAATTACAGGACACAGGAATTTAAAACCTGAATTTGTCACTCCATAATTCTCTTTTTCACTCACCTTCATTCCAATCTTTGTAAGCATATCTTAGCTAGCCTCAGCATACCGTAGCAAGGTCGACTTGGTATCCCGATGAAGGGGAGGTGACAATAAATACTTGCCAATATAGCATATAAAAGCTCTTTTTTATTTGTTTTCATTTGTTTATGCTGCATACAAATCCTGTATTTTCTGGTTGTATTCTAATAGAGACTGGTTAATCATTGTATTATTTTATTATATTATAGACACATGTCTATAATATAATATAATAATACCATTACCATTGCTAAAACAATGCTATATCTAATCTAATGGTGGCCTAAAACTTTGCAATGTTAGGTGTAGGCATAACATATAAATCGTAATATATAAACTGTGGGTAGAAGTGGATGTGTGTGTGTATTCATACCCTCACAGAAGGGGCAGCACTCTCCAGGGATCTTGACAGGGTTGTGACAGCTTTGTTTACAGGCCATGGCTGTACAGTGACGCTCACCATCTACACACTGACAGAATGTGCAGTCGTCCTCCTTCCACTGTTCCTCATGATGCCGTAGCACATGGTTTACCCAGCAGCTTGCTTTAGTGCTTTCCACTGATAACAGCTCCACTTCTGCAGAGAAAAAAAGATTATTTGTTTTGGTAAGCAAAACAGTGCTAAATGCAGCACAGTCAGAGGAAGTACAGTACTGGTATGCTCAGTTTAACACTTGCTACTCTAAATGCATATAAAGGGTATTAAAACTGAGTAAAAAGACTGATTTGTTTGACAAAAATGCACTGCTAGACACTGTTGCATACAACATGAAAAATCAGCCGGATGAAAAAGAGACTCAACGAGTAAATGTGAACCAGTTTATATAGTTAAAGGTGAGATATACAGTTGGTAGGGGAACAAACAAAGGAGTACTACCTACAATAGGACATGCACTTACAGACACAGTTTACATCTTGTTACAAATAAGTAGCAAAAAGTCAAACAAACATGAGTAACTTGCACAAGAAAGTATTGAATCAAATCAAGTGAGTTCTAAACGTGAGCTAACTAGCTCGAATGGTAAGTGAGCTTTTCTTTTTGACTTCTGCCTCTGCTCATGGATCTGCAGCATTAGCTTCTGTGACCAGCCGGGAAGAGGAAACAAAAAACACTGCACTACAGTGTAACAAAACAATAAAATTATGCTGCTACTACATAGATAAGAAATTAACATGGGCATCTGTAATAAGTAAAATATTAAGTAAAATATGGACTAAATCTCCATATTTGGATAAAAAATTCTCACTAGTTGTAAAACTAATGACAGAATATATCCTTCTTAAAATTCAAACACTGGGCTTCGTAACTGCATCACCCAAACTTAACGTTGCAAGTCAAGACCAGATGTCATTTCCCACTGTACACACCTCACAGCCACAGGAGCTGCAAGCTTTACAAAACCAAAAGAATATGCTCAATTAATAAGCTACTATTATAAAAAGGAAAAATGTGTATGTCCTTCCCAGAAGCTTGCCACATAGTGGAATGGTAACATACCAGCTCCATTTCTGCACTATGTTAGCAAGGTATCTGGCCTCTGTCACTCTAGTGGCACTCACAAATACTTCAGCTTGATCTTTAACCCTGGACCACTCTGGTGCGGAGGTCAGAGTTATGGTTTTCACTCTGGATTAACAGATTAGTTGCATTTCGTGCACAATTACCCTAGTGTTTGAAGCTTGAAACAGTCTTAAAGTGGAGACATATGGTTAAGAGCTTCCTGGGCTGTATGCTTGATTTGCTAGCAGTTTATGCATGGTCTGGTGGAAATGTGTAGGTAATGTGTCAGATATTCTGTAAAGTCATAAATAAATAATCATAAATAAATGTGGTATTGTGTGTTGTCCATGTATTGCTGCACTATAGGTGCTGCAGTTGGTTTCGTGCTACTTCTCAGCACAAGCCAGTGTTTACTTAATTGCAAGATTTGGAAGTAGTACTTGTGTGCATCTGGGTTCATTTAACCTCAATGACTACATTATCTAATTTCTTTGTTCTACCATTTCTCTCCCACAAGTTTACTATGTTCACATTTAACACATACCTGTTTGACTTGTTTCCTGAAGTTTATTGGAATTAATAAAAAAATCAAATTAAAGACATGTTACAAGCATGGCTCAAGAATCCTGATTCATCACCATTTCAGATTTTGTATTTATATAAATGTTAATTGATCTCTGGTTTATTATTCATACCAATCAAATGCTTATTCCTTACCTCAAGGAGCACTGAGAACCTGAAGGTAATCCAGTAGAACACAAAAAGAACAGACACTGTATGGCGCACGACTAAACTACAACAGTGTCATTAACTCGTTCTGGTGCCAGGAACCCACACCTAGACTTAATACTACATTGGACAGCCATTAGCCAGACTTAACAGTACAAGTGTACCAAGAGCTGGACTTAATGGTGCCTTCCATGCATCCAATATCTTTGGCTTAATCCACATGGGGTCACAGGAAAGCCAGTCCCCACTGGGCAACTCTAGGCGCAAGGGTAGGAACAACCCTTGATGGGTCGCCAATGCATCGTCGGACACACACACAGTCACAAACTAAGGGCCACTTTGAAGACACCAATTAACCTAACACACATATATTTGGACTGTGGAAGGAAAATGGAGTACCCAGAGAAAACCTAAGCAGACACAAGGAGGACCCAGGCTGCTCCACCCTGGGACTGAACCCGGGACCTTCTTACTGTGAAGCTGTGGTGCTACTCACTGAGCCATTGTGCAGACCGTTAATGGCGCAAGTGTATCATTAATTTAATCAAAATGGAAAAATATACACTACCGTTCAAAAGTTTGGGGTCACCTAGACAATTTTGTGTTTTCCCTTAAATCTCATACTTTT
>JAVSBV010000147.1:2457764-2477439 GCA_033117975.1 Parotocinclus spilosoma | reverse complement strand
ATCCCTTGCTGATTTTGTGAGTATAACGGTAGCTTTATTTTAACAGTGAGCAATAGCATATCTAAAAGAAAATCCAGAAAATTAAATTGTATAAAATATCTACATTTATTTGCGTTTTGCAGAGAGAAATAAGTATTTGATCCCTCTAGCAAACAAGACTTAATACTTGGTCTCAAAACCCTTGTTGGCAAGCACAGCAGTTAGACGTTTTTTTTTAAGTTGATGATGAGGCTTGCACACGTCAAGAGGAATTTTGGTCCACCCCTCTTTGCAGATCTCTAAATCATAACGATTTTGTGGCTGTCGCTTGGCAACTTGGACCTTTAGCTGGCTTCATAAGTTTTCTATTTGATTATGGTCTGGAGACTGGCTAGGCCACTCCATGACCTTAATGTGCTTCTTTTTGAGCCACTCCTTTATTGCCTTGGCTGTATGTTTTGGTCACTGTCGTGCTGGAAGACCCAGCCATGACTCATTTTTAATGTCCTGCTGGAGGGAAGGAGTCATTAACTAGTTCCCCCTTGTGTAGTTTTAGGCTGATTTCTCACCTTCCTCATGATCAAGGATACCCCATGAGGTAAGATTTTGCATGGAGTCCCAGATCGAGGTCGATTGACAGTCATTTTGTATTTTTTCAATTTTCTTACAATGGCAACAACAGTTGTCTTCTCACCCAGCGTATTACTTATGGTTTTGTAGCCCATTCCAGCCACGTGCAGGTCTATGATCTTGTCCCTGACATCCTTAGAAAGTTCTTTGGTCTTGCCCAACTGATTAATTGAGTCTATGGACAGGTGTCTTTTATACAGGAGACAATTTATGACGGCTGTCTTTAATGCAGGTAACGAGTTTATTAGGAGTGTCTAACTGTTCTGTTTGATAGGGGATCAAATACTTATTTCTCTCTGCAAACTGCAAATAAGTTTATATATTTTATTCAATGTAACTTTCTGGATTTTCTTTTAGATAGTCTATCTCTCAGTGTTAAATATAATGTGTTAATATAAATAGTGTTAATACAAACTTTCCCCTAAAAATTATAGACTTTTCATATAACAAAAGCATCACAGGATCAAATAATTATTTCCTCCACATGACAGTGGCCTCTTTCGACAGAATAATGCACCCTGCCACACTACCAAAACCATTAAGGATCATTTGAGAAACAATGCTGACTTTTCATCCAAACTCCCCAGATTACAATCTCATCAAAAGTCTGTTTAATGTGCTGGGCAAACTGCTGGACAAGTCTGATTCATTGATTTAAAGGGTCTGGTGTCAGATAGCATAGCACAGATCAGAGCTCCATTGGTGTACACAAGCAATATATACATAACATATTTATATACACTACACAACCAACTTATAAAGGACAATCTTCTTTTTCCTACACCCAAGATTCACCACTTACCATATAGAAACACTTTGTATTTCTACAATTAAAGACTGCAGCCCATCTATTTCTCCCCTTTACTCTGATCTCTATTGGGCAGGACCCCATACAGATCAGGTACTACAACCCCATATCAGCAAGAAATTGGGACAGCATGGGAATATACAAAAAAAACACATTTACATTTATTCATTACAGACAGTATGAACCTGAACCTTTTGTCTGATCAACTTCTTTTCCAAAAAATGCATAAATATCACACTTTTCAACTTTCAATTGCCTGTAAACGCATCCTGTTATTTGCTGAATTTAGAATATTTTATTCATATCCACTAATGGTTTTCGAGGTCTTTTTACTGAACCGAAGTACTTACACTTTGTGACAATACATTTGCGACAATACATTATTTTTGGTGTGTATTTGTCGTACTTGTATTTGAAGTATGCATTTGATCTGTACTGCACAGTTTTTTAATTCTGTCAACTTTCACTTTTGCTCCACTAAATACCTTGAATAAAATACATTCAAAGTACTGTAAAACTTTTACTCTTGATACATTTAACCTAAGCATCTTTGTTACATCGTTACTACATAATAAAACTGCTGCAAACAGGTTTGCCAAATTTGTGATCCTAACTTGCAAATTAGATCATTATCTGAATAAGCATATTAATGTGCAAGTGCAAACGTCCTCTAAAAATTGAGGATACATTTTAATTTCCCTACATGTTCAGGCATGTCACATGCTAGCAATGATGAGTATTATTCCACTTAACCGAAACTGATTTCAAGATGGAAGGAGAAATAGACCTTCACTTTCGCACCTTCTACTTTCAGCCAAAAAAACAATGCCAGTTATAAATATGAACACCTTAGCCTCAGTTGCAAGAAATGTTTTTCAAGTTGGGGCTGACAGCGGTTACCTCACAGCTCCAGCATCCCTGGTCCAATCGTAACAACAGACTGATTGGGCTTCTGTTTGGTTGGGTACTCTGCTGGTTTATTGGTGTTTCTAAATTGGCCTTAGTGTGTGTGCCACATTTGCGTCCTGTCTAGGGTTGTTCCAGCCTTGCTCCCTATGCTGCCGGCTAGTCACCAGCTTTCCCGTGACCCTCACCAGGACTAAGCGGATTAGAAAATAAATGAATAAATGCAACGATTCATACCAGATTACGATTCGTACCTCTTATGTTTACCCAAAAATAGGGAAATATTGGCAAAAATCGTGAATACTGGTCACGTGCTTGCTTGCTTGTTACCTCATACAAACTTTTTTTTGCAAGTTGCTGTTTGCGTTTATGTCTGTCAGCTGCTTATTATCATCTGACTTTTTCAGTACTCGTCTTTTCAGAGGTATCATTGATGAATTTCTGTACTGTTTAGTACATAGTTTTCTTATAAAATTCCCTTTATGTGACTATTGTAATTTAGGTTTACAACCTACTTGACAGAATGTGATGAACGGCACTTCAAATGGTACAGTGGGCAAAATCTCATTTGAAAGTATTTGATTGAGCTTCAGCCTCCTCCAAAGATGTTCTATGGGGTTCAGGTCTGGAGACTGGCCAGGCCATTTCAGGACCATGGAATGCTTCTAACGGAGACACTCAATCCAAATTATTTACTACTCATAGTATTTACTAATCCTTATTTATTTATTTTTTTTCTGTACTCACAGTTGTGAGTGTACCTACGATAAAAATACAGACCTCTCAATTCTCTGTAGGTGGGAAAACTTCCAATATCACCAGTGTATCAAATTATTTACATACTATATATATGCAAACGTTAGTGGAAATCCGAAAGGTACAGGTGGAGTTACAGGTGGAGCTTTCAAAAGGTGTACAATCCTGTTCATGAGGACAGGTATCAATTATCTAGGTTGAGAACAACCTAAGAAAACCTGTGGAATAAGATTCAGGATTGGGACCAGTTTTTCCCTGCCAAAACATCATTACTGTAGTCCTTCATCAAAACATATAAGCTTTGCTGCTTGGACATTTTCAGCTTTGTGTGTGTGTGTGTGTGTGTGTGTGTGTGTGCGTGTGCGTGCAGCTAGTCATTAGTGTGGGCAGGAAGCATGGCATTGCCCACTGAATTAATGACCTCACAGTTTGAAAAGAAGCTGGAAATGAAAGAGAGAAACAGAACAATACATTCTGCCTAAGCACAGCTTGCCTCCACTAAATGCCCTCAAGTTGTTGTACTTAAGACGTTAAACCAGTGTGTGTTTAGTAATGACCATTTTTCAAAGCATTGTAGGCTTTAATACAATTTTAATGAAAAAAATGTACCAATGGAAAAAAAAAAATCAGAAAGTTTTGTAGAGCAAAGCTCTTATATACAGCATATTGCACTATAACATTACCTAAGACAACCATACTGTATCAACATAAAAACATAGGAAAAAATAAAACAAGTTACAGAGTGCACAGTACAGTCTCGAAGACACACAGTTCAATGTTTACAACAAATGCTACATTTTCGCTGGGTCTCATTTCTTGGTATACAAAGAATTGTGTGAGCCTCAAGACTTATAAAATATCAAAAATGCATTTAAAGATCTCCACAAGGTAACTTTGAACAATGGGGTTGTGCAGATAGTAAAAAGTACAGTGTTCAGTTCATTACAAAGGCCAATTACTAAAAACACAGTTCTGTGGGGTTTAACTGTCAAAGAATAACATTTGAAGAAAACAACCTCATAATTCAACATACAGTCACAAATTCATTCATAGATGAAGATTTGTCTTAAAAAAAAAAAAAGAGTTTGAAAACTCCATATGAAAGTCTGAATATTGAATGACTTTTGAGACAGTTCGGTTTTAATCACCTCTAAATTTCTTTCTGAACAGTTGGAACAGGTTTCTAAGTCAACTCTCTGTACAAAACCCATTTTCAAACTAATACTGGGTATCATGCTGTGCTGTGTTTAATCTTTTTGAGGCACTTGTGCATGTCACATCAATCATATTAGGAAATGCAAAAAGTATGACTCACTATAACACTGGATATATCAAAGGGCCAATGCGATTAGACAGTTAGTTCCAGTGCATATCATTTGAGACAATAGTGAATACAGTGAAGAGTAAGCCCATTAACATGGCCCAGTGTTTAGTTCTCCCCATCCTGATTTCATCATTGAGAAATGTATGCATTGACAAAAAAATAACAAACCCAGATAGAACCGTTGGATCGCTACAGTTTTTCCCAATTAATTTATCCTTTCACTGCAATATTGTAATCACTTACACATATCATAATTACATTCACAGATATAAAGTTCCATTCAATTCCAACAACTCTTCCTTGGTGTTACTTTTTTGTCAATTATGTTATTTAGTTTAATGTTAATCAACCCCAAAATTGAACAAAAGCTGTAAAGACCAATATCAAAGGTCAATATGACTGTTTAATATAACAATGCATATTCTGGTCAATCGTTTAAAACATTTTCATGTTTAAAGAGGTTTTATCCAAAAGAATCATTGGGCTTTGTTAAGGTCTATGTCTCACATGATACAGGGTAAAGTTGGCCAGCTGTGGTTCCAAGTGAAACCCCATCCTTCATTGTTGCTGGATTCTCTCAGTATTTTTTACTGTTCTAGTAAATATATTTCAATCTTCAATTAGCCTCTAACCAGCTATGACCTAAAACCTGAGGCCAACGGCTGCCCTTCAAGACCAAGACTGGACTAAATATCCCTTCATAACCCAGGTGGTTCAATATGCAGTACTAAGCTGGCTACAAGAAATCAATGAGCATTGGTTGGTTTACCTTTGATGACCTAAAACAAAATACCAATATCTGAAAAGAATTCAGGAGATTATCAGTGAAATACATGTCAGAGACGGACGACCCCTCACCTTGGAAAGCCACAGGTTTTACAAATAAAAGACAACATGTACACTTCCAAGACAAACACAAAAAAGGCAAGAACACAGAAATTGCACACAAGTCTATACAGTAGCAGTGGAGCAATGTACAAAAAATAAATAAGAAAAGTATAAATTACAAAATGCTTTAACCCAATTAAAGTCCCAAAACATTAAGGAGTGTATGTATATATATGTGCAGACTAGGTAAATGAGGAAAGGTCGCTATGAGGTGTGGTCTACAGTCACTGGCTCAGCGTTCACGATCTGCAGGAAACAAACTTTCAGCACTTCTTATGACACTCAACATGCTTAAAAGAGTAGTCTGTGCCACACACTGACAGCTGGCAACACTGTGTAATGATGAGAACTTGAGGTTTTTGTACCATTCCATTGTACCAGCATACGTTTAAAGCTTCTGTTGGTTATGTTTTTTTGTGAAAATAGCTAATCAAAAAGGCAACTACTTACTGGATATTACAACTGAGCCTAACTGGTGCTATGCCAATGGACAAAACATTAAATCCTACAATGTTTTTGATAAACGTTCCTTTAAAAATTGTTCCTTCATAACACATTGCAATATCTATATATTATTATAAAAAATTTTGCCTATTACTCATGTATGCAACTAGTATAATAAAATGATTTTAAGGTTGAAACTGGAAACCTATTCGCACAAAATATACACCACTCCTTTAAAATGGAACAAAAACAAAACATATTAAAATAGTTTTACAGGAGACAGCATTGAGTATCTGTCAGTGTCTTCAAAATGTACAGATCCTTTCTCTCAAAAGTAGTGGTAATACAAAAAATAATAATAATTAAAAAAAATTACACTGTTGAAACATCTGTTGTACAAATGCAGTTTGAAATTATGGAACTCAAATGTCCTGAGAAGAAAAATGCAGTCACTTCACAGACAAGATTTCTTGGGGCCAAAAAAAAAAAAAAAAAAAAAAGCCAATAAAAAAGGCACAGAATAAGAAAACAAAAAAACCTTCAATAGCAAAGTAAACCTCATTAGTTGTGCATAAAACTTTCAGTAGAAAATCAGTGGTGTATGAAAGGTCAGCCTGAACACGTGGTGACTGCTGAGGGCTTTTTTCCTGCTTTTTGTAAGCAAATTATTTTTTCAGATTTTTTCTGATGAACTTGTCTAGCTCCCAATTTATAGAAACAGGCATGTTGAAACCTTCATTTGGAGACGTTTGCTCGATTTAAAACTCTAACATTAAACTTTTAATAATGTGGTTTTATAGGGATGGGCAAGAAATACCTATAATAGGTAATGTATTAGTTAAAATGGATGAACATGCACATAAATATTAAGTTACAGTCAGCACTGTTCATCTGCTGTAAGAGCATATGCATTTACAGTAGACACCAGATATTTCGATTTTGCATTTTTTCCATTATAAATCTTATAGTTAATGAAATGGTGGATTGCGCTGGCAGCTGCGCAACTCCAGAACTCTCTGGTTTGATTCCTGATGCCAGCATCTACCTGTACAAGTGTTTTCCATCTGACTACATGAGTTTCCTCCTAGAGTTAGATCAATTGTTGTTTCTAAAGTGCACCAGTGTGACTGATTACGTGAGTGTGCACGTGCCCTGCAATGGAGTGATAACCTTTTTAAGGTTAGTTCTCACCTTCCTGCATCCCTGCTCCCCTGTAATTTATTAAGTGGGTATAAAATGAATACAATTTTAAATGAATGTGACATGAACTGAGGTGACTGACACGTTCACCTGACTTCAAGCCCATCAAGCATTTATAAAGGCAATTGGACACAAGAAAAGCCAATTGAATCTACGCCAGGTTGACTGCATGCTGTCATAGTAGGAAAAAAAGAACATAAATACTCATATTTATTATTCAAATATGATTTATAATGAGATGGTATTAAATTTGAAGAATGTGCAACGTAGAAGCATTTTCACTAGTGGAATCAGATTTTTAGCTCCCACTGTGTATTACACTCAGTATTTGGGAAAACAACTGCAGTCAGTTTTAATTAGAAGGGAGGTAGCAGTGCTACAGAAGCCCTATCCAGATCAGAATAGTTATATAGGGATGTATGGTAATGTAATTATTACCAAGATCTTTGTTTATTAATCCTACACGCAGACACACACAAAGAAACTATATTGTATAGTTATACTAACTGACAAAAATAATAACTCCTCTAGAAATGGCAAATTACTGCAAAACTCTGTATGTTCTGCATGTCCCGATGAATTGACCTAATGGTAGTAAGCAGTGTTCTATGAAGGCACGCACACACTGACAAAAGGCTCTGGATGGCCCAGACAGACCACCAGTAGAGAGGATCCTTTAATCCACTGACAAGCACTAGCAGCTCCCACATTATTGTTGTCCATCATTCAGACACAGGTGTCACTACACTCCATGTCTCTGCTCAGACCATTTCCAGGTGCTTAGCAGAAGGAAATATTTTGTTACGGTGCCCATGACATGCCCTGTCAATGACAGCCAGCCAGTCTCCTAGCTTGGTCATGTGAATGAGAAAAAATAAACTATCTTTATACTAGCTGATTACAGAATGCCCATCCCTATTTTAAATTTCTAAGAATTGGTCATAAATTCTGAACGGGTTCGCCAAATTCCTATTAGATTCTGCTACATGTTCCCTTGAAAATGAATGATGGGTTCAGGCATACACTAATACAATATGTGCTTTTGTTCTTCAGGCTAATAAAGATGACTGTTACTGCCGACCATTTAAAGACCTCTACCCAGACGAAAAGATTAAAAAAAAAGTCAAACAAGTAGTAAAAGCCTGACTAAACCTCTTGTTATCATAAAATGTTGCTTCATTGGGGAAAAACAACCAACTAAAAAAGACAAACACATCTAACAATGATTTTAAAAACTGTTAAAGAACTGGACAGATTGAGGTGCAAAACTCTTTGTTCAGAGAAACTGTCTTTGGAGATTATTTAGACTAATTAATTGTCAAGTTGATTATTTCCTGGGAGTTAAAAAACAATGAGTAAAAAACCCTCCAAACCACAAAAAGTCCTTGCTATGGTTGGAGATAAGGCATTCCCAGAAGTCAAGGAGATTGTTCAAATGTACACAAATGGAAGTGCAAGAGAAATTCAAAGACAGTAAGTTTTGTACAAAATATCACAACATGTTTCTTATGAAAATATTCCTGTTATAGAATCTTGTCAACACCATGGCATCTTCTTAGGGGGGGAAGAGGTCAAAAAATTAGAGCCCCCGTCCCGCGGAGATTTGTTTTCTCCCCCTGAAAACCCGTGTTAAAAATCGAACAGTGCCTTAAGTGAAGGTGGCTGATCCGGCTGGCTAGCCCTCTCACCTCTGATCCACCCTCCTCCTCCAGTGAGCCACTGGTTCGGCGTCAAACAGGAGCGCATACAATGCTGAGGCCAAACGCAACCAGAATGGCCGTGGGTTCCTTTGGTTTCTTTGTTGCTGAAAAGAACAAAAACACAACAAAATGGGAAGTCAAAACTGTACTGAAAACAGAAATTACACAACAGTCCAACAACACAGTACAATATTTGGGTTAGGTCATGCAGACAGGATGTCATGGGGGTTGCAAGCAAGGGTGCGTCTGAAAGCCAGACACTGGAACCGGGCTTATATTTCCACAACAGAGGCCGTCTGTCTAACCTAATTCAGATTCAGTATTACTCATCATCTTGTCACGAAGACATGGCCCAAAGCCTGATGTGATACAAACGGAACAAAAGTGGAGGCAGAGTGTGTATTACTTTGAGACATGACATTTCATCCCCATATACATACATATATATACACACACACATATATACACACACACACACACACATTATTTGACCAATAGTTTGTGGACACCACTTCTAATGGTGCTACTAATACCTTCATAAGCATAAACATTTAGCTTCTCAATCAATGACAATCGACAATCCAGACAATTGGTTCTGGTTCCACATGCTATTGCCTGTATAGTGCATGTCTGGATGGACAAACAGGGAACAAATTGACCCCTACCCTCCTCATTTTCCTTCCCAGTCACCTCATCTGAATCCAAACAGGAGATTTGGTGTATAGTGTTCAGCAATGCTGTAACAACTGTTTAATGTGCAATTCCAGGGTGGAGTCCTTTCTGCATGAAGTCTGCATGTCCTCCCCATGTCTGAGTGTGTTTACTCTGGTTTACTCCCACAGTCTGAAGACATGTGTCTTAAGTTAACTTATTATGCTAAACTGGCATTGACTTGAGACTATACACACATACATACAAAAACTGGTATACTTCCCAGCCCTAGTTGACTGTATTAATTTTGATAAAGTGGTGGCTAAAGTGATGTCGAATGGCACGATTCCAAAACATTCAGGCCCAAGTGGTGCTTACATGTTCTCCCTAATTCTGTGTGGGTTTTGTCTGGGTATTCTAGATACCTCACACATTACAAGACATGCATTAGTTGGTGTTTATAAAGTGTACCAGTGTGACAAAGTGAGAATGTGTGAAAGTGTGTATTCGCCCTCCAATGAACTGGCAACTTTCTAGTTGGTTCCTGCCTTGCTCAGCCATAAATACACAAACAACCCTGCATTGGATTAAGCAGATATGAACATGAATAAGTGATGTGAAGTGTGATAATCTAGAAAAAAAAGTCAACATTGGATGAGTTAAACAAGCTTTACAGTGTTATTTCTTTGTTCGAACATATTACAGCAGACATGATTACAAAGCATTTTTAAAAGCACAACCTTTAAGTGCTTGTTTTGGGATCATAGGTAAAGCAACTGAACTTAACACAGCATACATGATTGTGTCATGACCTGAGACTTTTCCATGGTAAATTATCTGTTAAGCTGTAAATGACGGACAGCCTAATCTCACACTTGTGGCTCTCTATGGAACTGAATCTATCTGAATCTGAGGAGATTTATAGAATAATACCAGTCATTGAGGGATAAGATAATTGCAGGGAATGGGATCAAGGCACTATGGGGGCAGGGTGGACAGGATTTTGCTTGGCTCAGCATCTTGGGCACTGCATCTGATGAAAACAGCCCAGTAAGCAAGCCAAGATAGATAAGAGATTTAATAGTTTGTTAGGTTTTACATCCACTTTTATAGAGGAATAAGGAATTACGGCTTGCACTGTTTACACACCTAAATCGTTACATGCAAGGAGTGGCCTTTAGGGCCAGTTGCCATACCAACAAGAAGTCATAAGTCCGGTCACAGTGTACTGACAGTAGATATGACAAGGTTAAGTATATTACTGAACGAATAGTTGTTAAGTAAGGTGTGTGTTTAGTACTCAGCATTTATTAACAATGTATAAAAACACAAATAAGACTATCTACAGTAAGAAATGCTGTCCAGTGCTTTCTCTTAAAGAGTGTCAGGACATATTTTCTGTAACCAGAATACATACATGAATTACTACAGTATATATTAATTAAAAAAATAAAAAAAAAATGACAATTCACTTTTCGAACCTTTGCTGAATTCACTTAGATATGAGCTACACAGTGCATTAAATCATGAGCTGTCCATATAAAGTTTAGATTAGAGATGCACTGATTGATCATCCGGTAACTGAAATCAGCCAGTTTTTAGCTCGATTGGCCATACCTGGTGGCCAGCGAATCAGTTTCATAATTCTGTGCTGGTCATCAGTGGGACAAACAGTCACACATGAACAATACAGTGCTTTACTCATTCAGATTTCAGTTCAAGTCTGTATGGAGCTTTAGACGCTCACGGTTTGTTATGAGACTGGTGCACAGCATGCGGTTTGCAATCCATGCAGAGCTAAAATAAGTCATGTAGGAACAACCCGCATGCTGTCCACATTTAAAACAATCAATTAACATGTTTAAAACAGCATGGCCCTGCTAATGTGCAGAATTAAGCAAAGCTAACAAAGGCAAAGACGTTACAGCTAAAGCTAGCGCTAGAACATAGCCAGGTTGTTCGCTAGCAGTCCTGCCCTCTTTCTTCAGGAATGAAGTTTCCCCTTAAAAGCTAAAATGTTTCTGTATGCTGTCTTAATAAATTTTAGACGGAAAGAAAATAGGAAACCAGTCAAAATGGAAACAGCCAGTCATTATAGATTTTAGGATGATATTGAGCTTTAAAATCAGAATTTAAAAATGCAGCACACCCAAGAAGCAGGTCTTACTTTTAATATTTTCAATGTAATACAGTTTTCTAATATATTAAATATGTTGTTTGTTTCTTATAAATGATTAAGTGTCTAAACTGGCTGAATAATCATGATTATCAATCATGACATCAGTACGGTGCAATATAAACGAGTTTATAGTTTCGGCCTTTATCCTGCAGACTGTTTGTGAACAGTAGCCTGTTTAAGAGCAAGCTTATCTTTCCTGTAGTTAAGAGATAACAACTGCCACTCGCACGTCGTGATCACAACAGGTATTGCAGCACATTGCGTAAGCCCCTGCCACTCTTCCTTTCTGCTCACAGGCAAATTTCCACTTCAGTAGCAATTTATGCCACCAGGCCCAGTTCAGCTTCACAGGGTACCTACATCACTCAGGACTTCTTTGCCTTGTTTTATTTCTGAACATAAAAAAACTCCTAGTAACATGTACTATACGGTATGTAAAGTGTTAAATTCTAACCAAAATATTTGTATCAGAAGAAAATAGTCGAAACAGAGAAAACATATGAAAAAATATTTTTTAAATGTACAATTCAGGCAAGAATTGTGATCAACCTAAAGGACTCAGCATGACCTTTAGACACACACTTGGTTTCCCAGCCCAAACAAGAGAGGCATGCAACGTCTTGTCTGTGTTTATGCCACATGACTAACTGTCGAGAATGAGTCAGAGGCTATATTTAGCAAGATAAGCGAAAGAGTTTAGGCAGAAGCTCTGTGTCGTCACTGCTAGTGTCCTATCTACCCTGCGTGCAGGATTGCCATCAGCTGCGCAGCTCCCATGAGCCATATCTTATCGCAGCAACACACACATGTGGAGTAAAATGTCACCAGACCCACTGGAGACCATGTCTGCAATTTCTAAATCACAGTGGGTGCGTACAGTGGACAGTTGGCACAGGGTCCAATAGGGTACTGATATATGGTAAATTCTGCCATTTATAAACAGCAAAAACACAAAAATTATTAATATACCATACAGACAAACATTTCTGGACACCACTTCATAATATTGAGCTCAGCTATTTCTGCAACTCAGTGGTAACACATTCCTAATATATCCAACTGATAAACAGTGGCAGTAAAATATATGATATGTGATAATATGATAGATCTCCACTTTCAACAACTGAGTTCTACTAACTTTTTGCCCTGCTATCTTTAAACAATGTGCATGCAGAATTGGTTTGCTCACACTGATTATGAATTTGGCTGACTTTCACAGAACCTTGATCTCAGCTCCATTAGATGCTTTGAAAATTCACTGGAATTACAAAAGTAGGCAAGGGCATATTGTCTAACATCAGAAGCTGATCTCAGTCATGTTCTAAAATCTAATGGACAGTCCTTTCAGGAGAACAAAGGTTGCTGTAACATCAAATGTGGGGTCAAATGCCACACCAACACCCATGTTTATGTAATTTTGTGCCCACAAACTTGTGTCTATATAATGTCAGTGCAAGTAATGGTGTGGAACTATTTCAGATAATTTCAGCCTTTTTTAAAGTGTAATTAAAAGGCACAGTCTGAAATAATTTCCAATGTTAGCTGAAGCTCATGGCAATTGCACTTCTCACATAGCTCCTAATGCTCACCCATAAGAACTTACAGTACATATATACAGTATTTACATTTCACAGTAGACTGAAAGGGAACTCTTTACCCATCTACAGAGCTTCTGTGCTTTAAAAGCAGGGATGCCAACTCACGTTTCACCCCTAAGTCCAGAAAGTGATAGGCTGAGTCTGACACTGCATACTGCACTAAATAGTAAGTAAAAGGACTCCAGCAACACTCATATACACACCATTTTCACACATTTAGTACTGTAGTATGAGGTTTGACAGGTTGCTCAGGTTCAACACAAATCATATGTTTAAGTGGCATCATGTGACGCATAACAGTATGCAAAACCAACGGGCAATAAAACTGCCAGGCCTAGAGACTCTGGTGCAAAACATAGATAGCAAAACCTTAGTCAAGGACTGGATTTACAAATAAAATCTTAAGTCTGTTTTTTCTTGACTTCACTCTTAAGAAAAAAAAATTGTTATGCTTCAAATAACTTTTCTGAGATTAGTCGCAGAATAATGTATTATTAACAATATGTAGGTTGTAAGAGTTGATAAGGTTATAACCTAAATTTACAAAACTTTAAACAGTTTAGTCATTGAAAATATGGCCAACATTATTTTCCAATAATATTTTCTGGGATGTTGTCAATATAAACAATTAGATGATGGCAGTGTATATTTTGGGTCTAAAGTATTCAAAACTTGTTTGAACCCATCTCTCTGCACTTGTTGTGTCTTCTTGTGCTGGAATCCTAGCTGGTTTAAGCCTGAAAATGATGGGGATCAGCAGTGGTTAGTTCACAGATTGTGAAACATTAGTTGTCGAGCTGCCTTTAACGGCAACCAATTTGTGACACAGTTTGGACATTGCATCTTTTGAGCAACATCTAGCAATTAAATCTAACAACATTGACTGCAAGGCTTGAATACTTGAACTTTTAATGCAAGGTTTTTGACTGTTCTGTGGCATGACCTAATCAGTAAGTTGGATACTCAATAATTATCGCAGTTAATTCATATAGCACATCTCTATTGCGTATGTAACGAAACTGCAGTAGGGTGACAATGGCAAGTACAGCATATAGTACCTTTTTTTTATTGTTCGCCCTGAACTGACGCTTTTGTTCCTTGGAGAGTGCTGCGTAGATTTTAAGTAAGCTGCCCCACAGGAAGTATCCCCAATTCCCCTGTCTCAGGCACTTGCAAACATGAGTAGTTTTCCCCTCTCACACACTCACACATATATATATATATGTATGCTGTATATGCATATGTATGTATGTATGTATGTATGTATGTATGTATGTATGTATGTATGTATATAAACAGATAGTAAGGAATCATACCATTACAAAATCCAGTCTATACTGTGGAACTCTTATAACAACAAGGCATAAGAAAAGAAAAAGAAAAAGAAAAAAGAAAATAACTTCCTAACAAATCTTTTTGTAACAGCTGAACCACGAACCTTTGCACTCAATGCCTTAGGGCCCTGTAGCAAACCTGTCAAGAACAAGCACCAATTTATCTGTCACCAGCCTCCGTACCCATCTTACTCTCTACAGTTTTTTCATTTTTGAGCTGAGCAGCCTGCCGGCGCTATGCTAACTGCTAGTCAAGGGACTCAGGGGAATAACAGACTGCTCTTTGTCATGTCTGACTCAGTTGAAGCTGAAGTGGCAGCACCAGCGTCAAACCTCCGGACAAGGCACTGATGAATCTGTAAGTGTTAAAAGGCAGTTCTGCTGCTTGGTCATAACCAAGAATTTAAAGAAGGAAGCAAGACAGCATATGTACCCCTCTGGCATTTATCACACCATACTAGCAATACTAAAGAACAAAGGTTGACTCTTTGTTGCTTTTTTGCTCCTCTTAATGAGGGTTCAACCAAGGTCCTGTAGTTGTACGTAGATCATGCTTCCAGGGGCTGGGCACAACAAGACACAGGGCGGTACAGAATTGCAGAAGTGCAGAAGTGCAGAATTTATACTGACCAGTTGACCAGACAGACCTTCCATATAAATGCCAGTCTGTGTTATGCACAAATTTAGAATTGAAGAACAGAACACATTGACACAACAGAATGGTTTGTTTCTTATTCGGTTGGTATAAAAATCATCAGACAGTGTAGTTTGGGATTTTCCTTCTACTTTAGAATCAAGATTGTTTTATGTTGACCCACTAATATTGGTTGGTAGATTATACTCAATTGAACCCTTGACGAACATGTCAATGGCAGCTGACAAATAGACAGATTACAGTAATATTTTGTCTACACTCATCAGATCAGAACATACGGTAGCTACAGTTATGTGCTGTTTAATGACCACATTACGTTCTGTGAAACTGGTTATTGAATTGTTTTACTGGAAATGACCACAATCAGACAGCTTGTTGAATATAGGTATTTTAACAAACAAAGTGCATGGAAATTATATATGACAGAGGTACAGCTGATTGAAAGCTTGAGTAATTAAAACAACTTTTGATTTTAACACGATAGACATGAATCCGAACAAGACAGAAGATCTACCAGATGAAACATAGGCTCGACTAGTGAGTTTGAATCAGTTTGTATAATTATAGATTAGATCGAATATACTTACAATAAGACAGGCACACTTACGAATGCCATTGACAGCTTGCTGCAAATAAGCAGCGGAAGGTCAAACACAAACATGAGAATTCTCAAACCGCCAAAACAACCAAGAACTGTCTCCAGTCTAAACATTAGCTAACAAAGAAGCAACTCATTTATTAAGGTTACGGTTACTATTACACTCCTGCCTCCTCTCATGGATACACAGTTTTGATTGGTTGTCTACGGCCACAATGTCCAGAGTTAAAAGACTTTTTCCTATTATATTTTGTCATAATTGTTAAGACCTCATAATTAAGGTGAACAAACTTCCTGATCATTAAAAGGCGAGAGAGAGAAATATATAGAGTCATACTATATATAAAAATAGTAAACTGTTTGCAATTGTTAGCTTTTGACACCATCCTCCTCATGGTGAAAGATGATTAAGCTAAATTAAAGTTGCATCGGAGAGGTGAAAAATACAGCAAAAGACACATTAGACCTATTATAAATTCCAGACTAATTGAAACTATAAGAACACCAAGTAACCCCAAGTTCCACGCTCCTTTGACTAAAACGCTTTAAGCACTGTATTGTCCAGGAGTGCAAGGGCCACATTTAGTATAAGGTACACGCACTAAAAACAAAAGTAAACAAGAGGCAGATAGAGACAAAATCACAAATGAAAGGACCTGGAAAGATAACAGCCCACAGCATGTTAAGGAATAAATTACACACATGGCCAAAAATAGCATGGAGAATTGGAGGAGAGCATACACATGCTAATAGGTTTGGGTTTAGGTTTCTTTGGAATCTGTCATCACTGTAGAGTGCCAAAAGGACAAGAGAGAGTGAGAAAGAAAGCAATGCTGAGAGTCATGTTCTGTACAATCCCATAGGGCATCTTACACCAATTAGCTGAGCTAAAAAGTTATAAGTTAACTAACAAATTGCCAAAACAAAATACATTACTAGTAACCAATAAGCGGAATTAGAATTCGTTTTTTTACTTGGAACTTTAGTACCGGTTTCAATACCCAACCCTATTCTGTACCATTAAAAAGCCTGTTTAAAGAGGTGGGTTTGGGCAGAGTTCAGCTGGACAGCAGGCATGGTATGCATATAGTGTGATCACCAACTGTGCCCAAGCATGGAAACGCAACATCAGCTGCCTTTGTGAAAAGCTTATTATACCTGCAGCAAGAGAAGGCAAAACACCTCAGATGCATAATCAATACATTATAAAGTGTAAGCAGGAGCAGTGTGTCAGCACAACCAAAACAACTTTGTGCTGTGCAAGCACAACTTTCTCCATCTTAAACAGGAGTATTGTGATGACGTAAAATGGGCTTGGGCCAAAAATGTTAACCACAGCACAAGTGCAGTCCAGCAGGGCAGTGGGAAGGAGGGTCAATTATGCTCAGGCATGGTACAGGGCAATAGGGCATAATGCGAATACGCAAATAGTCTCAAATGGCATATACTCTACCTATAATGGCATATATAGTTTGTGTGCTTTTCGGGGTTGATGGTAATTTTGACATGATAATGCTTCTTTTGTGTAGGCACATTAGTATAGTATAGTATAGTATATAGCATTAGTTACACAGTTTCATGAGAAGGAAAGCAGAAGTACGGTCACTGCTACATGACAAATAGAGCAGAGCTTCCTGAAAAACAAAGAAGCTCTAAAACCTGCATTGGCAACTTTGTGAGCTGATGCTAAAATTATAGCTTACTATCATGGGGAACTCAAAGTTGGCACCATACGGACCTTAGGGTTGCTGGCCTGTAGCTCCTACATCCTTGATTTCAGTGTGTGTTTGTGTGTGTGTGTGTGTGTGTGTGTGTGTGCGTGTGCGTGTGTGCGTGTGTGCGTGTGTGCGTGTGTGCGTGTGTGTGTGAGAGAAAGAGAGAGAGTAAATGAGAGTAAGACAGACAGACGGAGGGAAGCTAGAAAGCCTCTTAGTTGGCAAAATCTTATGGGCACCCCTGATGTTGGGCAGGACTAACTGCTGCTAATTGTGCCAAGCCTTGGCTTACCACCCTATTTACTTCACCCAGCCACTTCTCACTTTTTACAGGATCTGTGTGTGCGAGAGAGAGAGAGAGAGAGAGAGAGAGAGAGAGAGAAAAAGTAATGGCACATGACTGCTGGTGTGTGAGGGAATGATTATGGGAGTGTAACCACTAGGCAAAAAATAAGTTGGTTGAATGATCGCAGGCCTTTAATCAGGGTTGAGACTGGCCTGAAATGCTGGACCTGTGTCAGACCAGATTCAACACATTTTCCGATATGATCCACTGCCTTCTTTTACACCATGAATGTGGGTACGAAAACTGATGCAACATAAATGCTTTAGATATAAACTGGTCCCAAAAATTAGAGGATCTTTCAAAATGAAAAGATCACATAATGAAATACCCCCTAATTTTGGGAGTGGTTTATATAGGACATAAATCATCCAAAAGTCTTCTGCCAACACTGTGTCTGATTCGGTTACCACGAGGACGCTACAGTATTGTCCAGCACTCAGGGCTCTTATATAGATCATATTCTATCAAGGGGGGCATCATTTAGGAAAAGATTTTGACCAGAATGTTCATCGGGTCTGTCACGATACCTAGTGATTACGATGGCTCTTTCTATATAGGACTTACTATGTGTAAAGCCAACAAACAACAACAAACAACGGACTGAATAGATTCCTCAAATGTTCAAACTCTCTGTACATGGTTAGTGTATACATGTATTTCATCTGTTAGTGCAAATGCTACCAAAGTGTTACAGGTCTGGAGTCTAGTGCTTGGCATTTAACAACATGTCCTTAATGCTTCTTTTTAATCATAGCATGTGCTCATTTTTGATGATATAAGAAGATAAGATGTGATAAGAGGAACAGATCAAGTCTACATGGAAGCTGATGTGAGGACCAACCTAAAAGAAATCTAAAAGAAAAAAAGAAAGCCCTTCCGGATAAGATCTATGGTACATTTAGCTGGTAACTGGACACAAATGAATTAATGTACAAAATTATTAGCATAAATCATATTTTATGATAAAATAATGTTATATATCATTCAATTTATTGAATAACATACTAAAAGTGAAACCTAAACAATTATTGTGCAACCATGACTTTTTCCTCACTACCTTGTCACTTCTGCAATGCGCCTCCCTACGTCACGCGCTGCTGACATCCTCGTCAGAATACAGGAGAGTATTGTAATGTGTATCGTTTGCACAGGAATATTCAAAATTACAAATTGAGAGTACAGCTTCTGCTGAATGTATATTTTTGTGTACTATATATTCCCATCGTAACGTCAAAATATCATTACAATATCATATCAAAGTCAGGCTATCGTAAAACGGGTAGTACTGGTGTATTAATATGTGGAAATTATAAAGAGAACATTTACATAATACCATACATATTTAACACCTGAGACACAAAACAACAAAGAAATTGTAATTTTAAGTGTTTTCCACAAAATCTTGCAATTAAATTGTCTATTTTAAACTAAAAAATACATTGTAATTATTACAAATGACCTTTTATAATGTATAAAGTTTTATGTTTGAACAATTGGGTTTTTGGGGTTTTTTTCAGTAAGAGAAGCTCAGAAGGTAAAACCTTTGTTTTATATTAAAACTGCGTGTGACATTTGCAGTAAGCAGATTAGGATAATTTGCCTTGACAAGAAAGAACATTATTTTTTTCTAGTCTCATGCTTTACTGGACAAAATGTTTTTTTATGCCTCATTTGGAGGAATATAGCAAAAAAGATACATTTAACAGTCTATTACAGTATTGCTTTTTAAGCATGCATGACACCATTCTATCCCAGGAAACCAAATGTTGCATTAATGTTACCTGAACAAAGGGGCATTATTCTTGGCCAGAGCAAACATGCACATTCACACAAACTACAAACTAGTGACAAAGTCTCAGTAGTGCTCTGCATCAGTTGTATCACCTCCCTTAACACACACACACACACACACACACACACACACACACACACACACACACACACACACACACACACACACACAC
>JAVSBV010000147.1:2407127-2424386 GCA_033117975.1 Parotocinclus spilosoma | reverse complement strand
GTTGGGACACGACCAAAGCAGTTCTTCAAAGTAGAAGGCTAAAAGCGTCAATGTTTAGCTATTTTATTGCGATACATTTTATTTTATTTTATTTTATATTTTTGGTAACGGGTCACGATAGTTTGTGTTTATTTAAATTTGGTTTCAAAATCTCTCTAAATCCCGAAACCGTAGTCTTTTATTTTTAATTCCACAAATTTCACCCCGGAAAGAAATAAAACTTCCTGGCGAGTGACAACAATCCAGCAAACATGGCTAAGCAGAAACTTACGCTTGTAATATTTGGAGGTTTTGTAACTGCAGTCGCGGCGGTTTTTTACCCGATATTTTTCTATCCTCTTAATCACACAGATGAATACAGTAAGTATGAGATATGTTAGATACATAGTGAGCAGTTTTAGCAGCATTTATTCACGTTTGCCCTTGACTACATCCTATCGAGCTCAGCTTGCTATCGTTTAACGTAGAGAATCAAAACTACACAGATTTAAGATACTGATCCAGTATTTTAAACAATAAAACCACTGATTCCGACCCATAATTACAAATACACTGCTCACAAAACTGTCAAATATTTGATTTTGATATATTCCCTAGTTTTTGTGAGCAGTATAGATCAGTGTCAGATATTTAATTAGTAACGACCTGTTACTATAAAGGGTAGAATGATTATAGTAGTTCTTACTATTAAATGTATGCAATAGTTACGTATTATATCTAAAAATGATTACTAGTGTATAGCCAGGGCTATTGTGTACTTCTATTATATTATTTGGTGTTTGATTGCCAATTTTTGCCATTATTGCCATGTGTTCGGATTTAAAATAAACCTATACACACACTGTACAGATCATTTGAGTCTGAACTCATTGTTTGGGATGTGAGCGTTGTGACAGGGTTCATTATCTTGCTGTAAGTAGCAGTTAGAAGTAGGGGTGCGAATCTCTCAATGTCTGGCGATTCGATTCGATTTTTTTAGGTGACGATTCGATTCAAAAACGATTTTTCAATTCAAAGGGTCGATAAATTTTGTTTAAATTATGTGATTGACAAGACGAAACGACAATGTAAACAAATAGAAGATTTATTTAAAACAATACTTTTAGGTTCCTTCCTGTATCAAATATTTTTGCATCATTTTATATTTATACAAAAAATCGGATTGTGCATAAAATTCTGTAACTAAAATGACCAGGATAAGGTTAGCTTAGCTGTCTGGCTTTTTCTTAAATAAATAAAAATCTATTAATTAACAAATAATTCAAAATATATTAATATAAAAGTCTACCATAGTGCATTAGCCTTTAACCGAAACTAAAATACAGACTTTACAGTCATAATGCATTTATATTTTGCAAATCTTTAAAACTTAACCTTAAAAATAAAATACAGACTTCACAGCCTTTTTAACCATATTGCACCAACAATTGTTTTCATGTCAAGCTCTCTCTTCCCCGGGACATTGTAGAATCCAAAGTGTGCCCAAACACTGGCTTTTAACGACGACGGGGTGGGTCGAATCATGCTCTTCCCCTGCTCCATGCTTCCTGCTCCATGCTAGCGGACTCCATTCAGAAAACGGGAACTGGCTAACAAGCTTGCTGTACGGTGGCCGAGTGGATACTTAATGCGATATGCAGTACGCTCGGGAGCGGCAAAAAATAAAAGTTAATGGCATTTTAATTTATCGATTTTGGGGCATTTTGAATTGATTCAGAATTGCCAGGACTAGGAATCGCGATCCTTTAAAGAATCCATTTTTTTCAGCACCCCTACCTTCTAGGTACATTAAGGGTACAAAGGTTATGATTTGTGTCTAATAACCAGTGGTGGCCTAACTACTGAAGTCCTATACTTGTATTATAGTTAATGACTGTTATTTATTTCTTATTAAATGTGCTCTGTTTAAGTTAGAAAATAGAAAGTCAGGCCATCTAGTATTTGTTCTTTTCAAACTACCTTTCTGTAGTTTGTTCTAACACACACGCACACACCGTTCACAAAAACTAGTGGACATTTCATTATGGTATGGTATTTCATTTCGAAATATCCCCTAATTTTGTGAGGTGTGTGTGTGTACATATAAAATACAAATTTAAAGCAATTCATGCATATGCACACAATTCATTTTTACATGTTTAACCAGTATTTAATAGTAATTAATAAAAAGCTGACTTTGTGTGTTAAGGTTGAGGATGTCAAGAATGAAATGCTGGAGCGCTATAAGGTTCTGCCCAGTCTAAGCAGTCGGCTTACAGAAGTGGATGTGCAGTGTGAAGATCTGAGAGAGAAATATCGGCAGCTGGAGCAAAAGATTTTAGGCATGCAGGTAAAATCCATTTCTAGTAGCTTACTTGGCTGAGCCTCTGTTAATGCACTGGAATATGAGAGGTGTTATTGTTAATTTCTTTTTTATTTTTATTTTTGCATGTTGTCCACTGAGTATCTTTAAAAACTCCCTAGAAATCCTAAATGTGGCATGGCTGCAAATTATTATTTTTACAGATCAGGACAGTTGGATATTGGTAATGTTTGATAAATATGACTCTTGTCCCAGCCAGCATTCAGACTGTAATTTCTAATTATTCTCATAGTACTTTTTTTAAACCTCAATCTTCCATAATAATTCCCTAATGATCTGTTTGCTGGACGAATTTTGAAAATATGTCTATCCACTATTTAATGGGACTGTAATAGCCTAGTGGTTAAGGTACTGGACCAGAAGATCCAGTGTTCAAATCCCACATCTGGCACAGTTGTGTCCCTGAGCAAGGCCCGTAACCCAAAATTGCTTGGATTGTAAGACTGTATTAATTGTAAGTCGCTCTGGATAAGGGCGTCTGCAAAATGTTCTGCTAAAATTCTGTGAGCAGGACGCTGAGCGTGTGCGCGTGTGTGAGAGGATCAAATGTCCTAACAATGACAGAAAGTTCAGATATTTTGTACCTTTTGGGAATTCATTTGGGAAATCATTAAAAAACATCAACTTCCCTTTGAAAAAAACAAGAAATGTTCTTGAGGTTAGGTGGAAGTACATTATTAATTAGCTACAGTAATACTGTGGCAATGGGAAGTCCACACAATAATAAAAAAGGAATTGTTTGTGAGTGTAGAAGCTAATGAGCACCCATTCGGAGAAGCTGCTGGAGGTGGAGATGGAGCTGCGGGAACTGCGACCCCTCCGTGCCATGCGTGAGGAAGTGGAAGCTCTGAGGGGTGCTGTGGAGAACATGCGCTCTGTGGTAGCATCCCTCGATTCAGCTCGCACCGGTCCAAGTACACACACACTGGGTGAGTGTGTGAGCTTTATATCAGACTTAAATGCCACACCAACACTACTTTTACTGCAGAGAGAAAATCACTTGTTTGTTTGTCTCTCCCGTTGACTTGACAGTAAATGTTTGATGGTATGACACAATATCGGATAGACCGTTATTTATATGTACTGAACAAAACATTAGTGTTCAAATAATGTCCTTTGGCAAAACTGGCAACGTCCTGTCATTATCAGCTAGTTTCAGCTACAAATCCACGTAATATTATTTAGTTTCTTAACTCATAAACTTAGTTCTGACTTACATTGCTTATAAAAATAATGTGATATTTCAATATAGGATATTTCATTTTTGTGAGCAGTAAATTCATAGCTCTGATTAAGAACAGTGATTACGTAGTCAAGTAGTGATAAACAGTGATGTCATTTACATTTTTAGTTATTGTTTTTTAACTATATATGATTCAGTTAATGATAGATAATTATATATTATATTATTTGCATAGTTGTCACATAGTAGTTTAGATACCTTGCCAACTGTTTTCATTTAAACAATAATATGACATGAAATACATTTAGGAACGCTTTTTATTCACTTTTGTTGCCAACAGTTTAGATGTTAATGGATTTGCTGAGTTATTTTGAGGGCAAAGCAAATTTACACTTTTATACAAACTGTAGACTGATTACTTCACAAAAATGTGAGGGGTGTAATCACTTTTGTGGGATACTGTGTAGGTATACATTGCTCACAAAAATTAGAGGATATTTAAATAAATATTTATTATTATGCAGCGTGCGTGCGTACGTGTGCATACGTGTGTGTGTGTGTGTGTGTGTTTGTGTGTGTGTGTGTGTGTGTATATATATATATATGTATATGTATATATACACACATACAAATACAAATAAAAGTCACATTTATTTATATAGATAATGCAGCTTTACAATATTAGGCTTACTCAATTTGGGATTGGCCTTTTAAGATAATATAAGGTGACAGTGGAAAGGAAAACTCCCTGAATAAAGAAGGAATAAACCTTGGGAGGACCAAGACTTAAAAAGGGACCCATTTTCCATGGGTGGCCAAGATGGTAATTGAATAGTTAAGTTCTAGTAATAGTCAAATTAAGAAAATAATTCAAATTAATTATAAAATGTAATTACTAATAAAATTCAAATTAAAAACAAAATAGGTTAGTTATTGAAGGCATATCACTGCAGTCTGGTGGGACTGAGTTCTGTTGAAGACCAGTAGAGTGATGGTGAGGTGGAGGAGCATCTAAGTGTGATGTGAGATGTTGAGATGATGAGAGATATATATATATATATATATATATATATATATACTCACACACACACACACTGATCTTTATATTTTGTCTTTGTTCCATATCATCTCCAGCGTCATTAGAGACACAGCTGTCCAGACATGACGAGTTGCTGAGTGTGCACGACATTAGGCTGGCTGACATGGACTTGAAGCTGCAAGTGCTGGAGACGGCCAGCTTTAACGGCACGCTCATCTGGAAGATCCGCGACTACAAGAGGCGGAAACAGGATGCAGTGGCATCTAAAACGCTGTCACTTTACAGCCAGCCTTTCTACACGGGATACTTTGGCTACAAGATGTGCGCTCGGGTGTACCTGAATGGTGACGGCATGGGCAAGGGCACACACCTGTCTCTGTTCTTTGTGGTGATGCGAGGCGAATATGATGCACTGCTGCCTTGGCCCTTCCGCCAGAAGGTGACTCTCATGCTGATGGACCAGGGTCCTACACGTAAGCACCTGGGCGACGCCTTTAAGCCCGACCCAAACAGCAGTAGCTTCCGGCGGCCGACGGGTGAGATGAACATTGCCTCCGGCTGCCCACTATTTGTTGCTCAGACTGTGCTAGAAAATGGGACCTACATTAAGGATGACACCATCTTTATCAAGGTCACAGTGGACACCTCAGATCTGCCTGACCCATGATAGCTGAAAGTACGCCGTTGGTCAGTACCAATCTTATATTTGCTTTACCATATAAACAACTTGTTGCGATGCCCCCTGAATGCTATGGGTATGGGTGGGGGAGGTGCAAAGAGCATATCCAGGAATTGGGTAATGGTCATTGTTGTAGTCCCTGGGAAGGACACTGCCCCAAACCACTGGCCTAATAAATAAGAATAAAGGAATGACAGGATTAAAAAATATATTCAGTAGTTATTTTTTGCAGGAATAAACTTGTTTCCAGAGATATACAAATAATGCACCAAGGAGGAGTGGTTGGGATTGAACGAAGCTTTTTTGCGTGTGAATGCAATGATGATTTCTGGAGGTGATGACACTACTAGAGTAAAATAATACATTTATTGGTGGGGAAACTGTACAATTAAAATGAGGCTCTGGTAGCCTGCTAGGCCACCTTTACCCTGGATACAAGATGATATATGGTTGGGCATGCAGGAATACAGGCAAGCGGTTAACGCAGCCGCCACAGTCCCAGAGATCTCCGGGTCAATCCCGACATCTGACTTCTGGATACTCCTTTTTTCGCCCACTGTTCGCTCTATAATTGGCCCAGTATGAATGTGTCTGACTAGTATATTTGATATACTTAATATAACTTTGCTCCTGTCATGAATAACAATTGATGATGATGAGCTGTTAAGAGTCTACATTAAGGAAATAAAAGCTTTTTAAACATTTTGTATTTAGCTGCATTTAAGTTTAGTAAAGTTAGCTCACACTTTTGAATGTTGAATTTTTTAGCCATGACCAGTCTTGCACCAAACAAACCCCACCAACCAACCAATTTCTGACATAGTTTGCAGAGCGTCTTTTGAGCAACATGCATCTTTTCAAATCCAAACCACCTTCACCAATTAACAAAGTAGACAGGAGCTCATGATGTCTGTATTTTGTCTTCTGGTGCAACTTCAGTCATGTGTTTTTAAGTAGAAGGCTAGCGTGCATTCTACATGTACAGGGGTAGGGTAGACTACAAGTTTATTTATTTGGCTTCGTTAACGGCGCTGTCGGCATCAGTAGCCATTTCAGTGACACACACAAGGTTTTATTTATTTATAGAAATACACACACACACACACACACACACACACACACACGCGTTAGTGCCAATTTAGAGTAATCAATTAACCTAACACACATGTCTATGGACTGTGGGAGGAAACGGGAGTACCCGGAGTAATCCCACACAGAAACAAGGAGGACATGCAGACTCCACACAGAAAGGACCCAGGCCGCTCCACCCTGGGATTGAACCCAGGACCTTCTTGCCATGAAGCGAGCCACCGTGCTGGCCCCGTTTATAACTAAAGGCAAGTTGTGTCAGCTGGAATGACACAACATGGGATAGACCGAGCTACTCGTATGTACTGAAAAAAAAAATCAGTGTTCAAATAACTGGCAATGTCCTGTCATCATCAGCTCGTTTAAGCTACAAATCCACACAATGTTACTTAGTTATGCTCAGAAATTAGTAAATGCAAGTTGTTTTTGCTCATTTTTAAAAAAAGTGATTGACATACTCAATGTCAGCATATTGTTAAAACAACAATTAAGATATTATCGTAGAAAATGCAGATCACACTCTCCTTTCATTCGTGACCAGTCAGGAACCTGTACCCATATAGTATTGGTTCTTAAAAGCCATTTCTAAGAACATAGAGTACAAATCTTGGACAGGACCTTAGACTTAATAAATTGTTGTAGGCTTTATGAATGTTGCTGTACATACACCAAGCACTTGACTGGTAACACCATACTAATACTGGATAAGGTCATCCCATTGAGCTCTGTTATCAGCAAGGCATTTCAGTCTGCAGAACTGCCACTGATGATTTAATTTTTTAATTGTACCACTGAGTAAACAGAATAAAACAAGCCTGTCATGCACCACCAATCATGCTATGGTCATGAGGATGACATTTTCCATTATTCTGGTGCTTGACGTGAACGTTTGGGATCCAAGGAGGATGGGGTACCCTTTTTTTTGCAAGATTTCTTCCTTATAACATTTTGGGAGTTATTCCTTGCCACAGTTGCTTTAGGCTTCCATAGTTACAGGGAAGATACACTGCTCACAAAAATGAGTGAAAAATAATTAATAAAAAATAGGCAAATTTTTGTGACCAGTGTAAATAAAAAAGCTCTAGAGAAATAACTTTGCTTGAAGCTGTTAACCCATATCTGCATGATTAACATATTGCACTGCTTTTGATTTAGAAAGTTGAGGAGTAACGTTTTTCCCTAATGTACTGCTCATTGGGTGTTTGCTTTCACTATATTGCATTAACTGTTTCTGTAATGTTTGCATTCTTAAGGACCTGGTGCTCACCAAGGACGTTACAAGACCACAGCATCTAAGGAACATGAAGGTGGAACCGCTGGGAAGAATGAGGAAAAACAATGCATGTGCCGGAAGTCTCAGGCCGGCGTTCCTGAGATGTGGCCTGTGCACGTAACGGCACGGTTTCTTGAAGGACTGATTGCGTTTGTCCTCTGAATGAATCGTCATATTGACCAGGGTAGGAGAGATGGCCACAGTGTTCAATAATGGAGCAGAAAGAGCAAAGCAAATCAAACAATTGAGATTGAGTGTGGTAGGAGTTCAAATAACAGTGTCAACTGATTAAAAAGTCAGAGGGTCCGTTCATTCTCTAAAATCAATGTCACTTGTGTGTGTTTTGGAAATGAGCTTAAACATATCTTTCAGAAAGTGAAAGTCCATAGACTGTAAGCAGGCCGTTGTTCTGGCAGATAAGCTTTATATTCAAGATGCCTTGTATTTGACTCTGTATCCAGTGACATTTGGTGGTTTCATAAAAAAACCCAACAACTTTAAGTGTCGTGATTTGAAGAAATTTATATATAAGGAAGAGCGTTGTGTCTAGGAAGTGTTGTGTGCAGATGGTGGTAGAACTTTCTTTTTTGTGTGTGCTGGTATTGGACTGTAATGGACCTGTGCTACAGAGCATGAAGATGCAAGTTTGGCACTAAACAATAATCGTGCTCCATCCGTTTTGGAGCGTCAGCCTATTTTTATGCATGTAAACCTACAATACTTACATGACTTTAATCTCCCAACTTTGTTTACTATTCTGACACATTATTTTTTGTAATGTTAAATAATGATGGATGCTGTGCATCAGAATATATTATTCATTTTTAACACCGTTTGAAATACTAGCTTTTAAACATACAGCCATGCTGACAGAGATATTTACAGCTAACCAGTTCACTTTTCAAGGACAATATTTGCACAACTATGGTTTTTGAATTTGTATTGTGTAATGCAAATGTATATGAATATAAAAAACATTTTACCATACGCTTTTCTTGTGGTTTCTGAGCTCACTTTATGTCAGTATTGTATTGTACAGCATTTATGTCGCTTCTGTAACTACAAGCACAGTTTGGAGCTCAATCTGCTGTTTGGCTCTTGCCTCTGAGCCCAGTTAGATGAAATATCTATTAAAATATATTATTAGATTGTAAAAGTGTTGAGGGCTACAGAACGTGTTCAATGATACAGTAGCTTTTAAAGCGTAGCGTTTAATGTCTAACTCCCGGTGTCTCCTGCTGACCACACGGTGGCGGTATTGTACAAACGGCAGCATTTGCTGGTTGACTCACGCATTGCTTCAGCGAAACTGACTAATCCAACGCTTGATAGTCATCTTCCCATGTTAGCACACATCATACAGCCCAAGAAGATCATTAAAAAACCTTTAGGGTGGGTAAAAAAAACGTGCAGTTAACTAAGAGAGCTGTGTGCACATATATTACAAATAATGGGGATACTTCAAAATAAAATACCCCATAATTAAATATCCATTTCTTTTTTTCGAGAACTAAATAGACACTGCTTACAAAGTGTACGTATATATATATATATATATATATATATATATTAGTACCACACATTGACTGTTCAGTAGGGTGTACAAAGATTGCCAAAACACACTGACAGTGATGCTGGACAGGATCAGATTGTCCAGCAGTCCAGGATCCTCTTCATATTAATTTTGACATATCTCCTAATTTTTGTGAGCAGTGTACATATGAAAAGGGTAAAGCAACGATAAGAGATGAACGAAGCGTGAGCTACAGAGCAGGGTTTGATTAGCGTTTGTCGTGAAGCTAGACAAGAACTTCTACTTGCATCTGTGGTTGTGATCCAGGTATCCAGGGACATGGTAAGATATTGACATGTAGCTAGATGTATGTGTGTGTCGGATAGAGGATGCATAAAAGTCGAGCATCATCATAAGCAGGGCACTTAGCTAACAGCTTCAGAAATGGTTGCTATAATAGACACCACTCCCCTCTAATCTGGTTAAGCTCATCTTACTTGAAAGATTGAGTATTTAGTGTTCCATTGATCTTTAAATGATTAGCTGTGAACCTTTTAGGAAATGCACACAATGTTCATATGTACACTGCTCACAAAATTTAGGAGATATTTCAAAATGAATATAAAGAGGATCCCAAAAAGTACTGCTGGATGATCAGATTCTGTCCATGTCCCATCACTATCAGTGTGTTTTGGCAGTGTAATCGTACAATTTCATTGCCTTCATTTGCTTTTCTGATGATCTTGTTTAATGAAATAAAATCTAATTCTCCTTTATTAAATCATTTTGAAATATCCCATTATTTTTATGAGCAGTGTACCATAAGACCACTGTGTGTTTCCTAAATATTTGCTAGTTATCATGCAAGTGGACTTCTTTATAGTCATTAACCAAAACAAATACAATACACACAGATAAAAAGGGTCTGATTGCTGAAAAACTGAGCATGCAGTTATGTCTCAGGCAGATATGTAAACGATTACCCGTGGTCTGATTAAACACTGTTCATGTATAGGCGAGTGCTTTGATGCTGCACACTGGCATCTGTTGAGCCATTGCATACAACATTTTGTCATCCCTAGTGATAATATGAGGGACATACTTAGACAACTTAGTGATGCGTGTAGGACATCCTGTGGCCATGTGTTGCCTCTCATGGTAGAGCTTCCAACTGGACCTTTTAGCAGGATAATGCTCACCCACAGCAGGGGTTTCCCAGAACACTTCCTTGGCCTCCCGATTGCCTGATTTATGGTCAAGATTCAGCAATCTACAGGACCAGCTGCAACATCTATGGGCAAATGTGCCCCAGGATCCCGTATAAAACCTGTCTGCCTCCACTGCTGAAGAAAATTGTGAATACAGGCTAGAGGCAGCCTAACAGGGTAACAGAGCCACCTTTCAATTATCCAGTTTTTCCTAATAAACATATCCTTTCGTTTTAATACTGTAATCAGTTACATACATCATCCTTACATTCACATGCAAAAAGTTCCATTCATTTCCAAAAACTTCTTGGTGAGTTATATTTTTTGTAAACGAGTGTATTAAGGGCTTGTGTTTCCTGCACAACACATCAACCGTTAAAGCAGATGGGCTACAACAATTGAAGACCGCACCACAAAAACAGGGAACCGAAGCTACAATTCACACAGGATCAGCAAAATTGGACAAAAGAAGATTTTTTAAATGTTGCCTTGTCTGTTGAGTCTCGATTTCTCCTGTGACTTTCACATGGTCTTGTATTACTGGTTCAGGCTGCTGCTGGTGGTGTAATGGTGTGAGGGCTATTTTCTCTGCACACTTTGGGCCCCTTTTAAGTATCATTTTAATACCACCGCTTACCTGAGTAATAATGCTGACCAAGTCCATCCCTGTATGACCAGAGTGACTAAAATTTACATTTACGGCATTTAGCAGACACCCTTATCCAGAGCGACTTACAATTCATTCAGTCTTACAATCCAAGCAATTGTGGGTTAAGGGCCTTGCTCAAGGGCCCAAATGTGGCAGCTTGGCAGAGGTGGGATTTGAACCCTCGACCTTCTGGTCCAGAGGCCAGTACCTTAACCACTAAGATACCACAGTAGCCTTATTATCAGACTTATTTTATGTAATAAACCTTTGAGTAGCCCTGGTCAAATTACTTTCATAAAAAAAAAATAAAAATCTAACAATCTTAAATCTAACTTGCATCTACATACACAGTATCTGGCATTTGCAAAAGTGTGCGGACAGCCAGGACATGTAGAAACAGTTGAGACTGTGTTCGAAAGAGGGGAGGCCAGTCAAAAATAATTCCCTACTGCAGTAACAGGGACTCTCCTCTCAGCTCTGTGATGGATTGGTGTCCCATCCAGGGCACGCTTACCCCTGCACCCTGTGTTCACCGGGGATAGACTCCTGTGGATTTGACCCCCAAAAAAGGGGTTAAAATACGTAGCCAGTCCATCTAGCCAAGCTGAATCATACAAGCTCAACTCCCAGCACTACAGAAACCCCAACCAGTCCTGTGATGGTCTTTGCTCTATAATTATGGAATCATGTCCCTGATCAATAGGTTCTAGGGCCTAATTTTGGTAAAACCACCACTTGTGGAATTTCCCTAAAAAATTAGGGGATATTACATTTTTAATAGCAGTTTATATTCATCTCAGGGCTTTTTTGTCTTGCTTTAATACCACAAATAGGAGTGACGCTGAAGTGACTCAAGCCACATGATGGTCAGTGAGGGGAATATTATTACATTTTGACTAATCAAAATCATGTTGTACCTCCTCCATCACATAAATGCTATATTTATAAAGATTCTAACAAGATTCCTAGAGAGGAGAACAATTTTGTCTTAATGGGGAGGGGGTTGGCCTGGTTGCTATGTATGTTTTAATTCTTTTTAAATTGTGAATGGTTCTCACCTCAATCACACACTCTTACTCCACCTGTCTCTCTCTCACACAAAGAAAAACATGCAATTAGGGAAATACTGTGCAGCCTATTATAGCATTAAAATGACAGGCATAAACTATTTCTGCATATTTTTCACTTACCAAACACATGCCTTTAATTACTTTATTTTACTGATAGTTTTTACCATGATGACATTTGTTGTTGCCAACTTAATCTATAGGATAGACTGCAAACTGTAGGAAACGTGGCTCTGCTCTTTTCAGGTATGATCCCGCTTTGTCTAATCTGTTTCACTGGTGGTCCATATGAATTCATTTTGGACAATTACACTGTTGTTGCGGTGGAAACTAATGTGATGGGAGTGAATCTTTAATAAGGTCAACCACAAACATTATCTAATCTGTAGCGTTTGATTAGCTCACAGTTAATCAGTGTTTGGTGAAGGTTTCTTCTAAGGTTTCTCCTAAGCCTCCTAAAAGTCCTCCTGACTATTCCTAAAAGCTTCTCACCTTAGGACCTCTTTTGGGTAAATAGATACTTTATGAATACCTTTTATCTTTAAAGTCAAAGTAAAATGTATTTATATTGTTACGGTATGTATTAGGACCCAAGTATGCGGGACCGAGGAATCCCACAGCGTATAATAAAAATGGGGAAATAATATATAACCAAACTAAAATGGGGAAAAAGGGAGCAAAAGGCTCTCTAACGCATGAAAACTAAAAAGGAGAAAAGGGCGCGCCGCTGAGTTGCATCCCAAAGGGAGCAATGCGCAATAAACCGCGGTGACCGCCAGGGGGCTTACAGCGGGATAAGGGGTTCGGCACCGATAACGACCCTATAGCGGCATATGGCGGCCAGGGTCTGGAGGCGACCCCTCCGGCCGCGGGTCCAGGGTTCAGCCCCTACCAGCCGCGACTCCTGGGCACCAACAGCTGCCGGGGACAGAGGCGGCGGAGTCCATTCAGGACTGTGGGCGAACATGACAAAAGCACGATGAGATGCTGATTTGGGGACGTCTCCCAAATCAAGAGGGACAGGGGGACTCCGAAACATGAAAAGGCGAGCCGAAGATCACACGTGCTTGTAGCGCAAGAAAGTGCACCGATTTGGGACACTCCCCAAATCAAGAGGCGCAAAGGCATTTCCGGAGCGCCAGAGGGCGAGCGTTAGCTCGAGCGTGCAGTAGCGCACGAAGGAGTGAAGCCGGGGCACGTCTCAAATGGAGGCGCACAGCCGGCTGAAGTGAGGCTCGATAAGAGCTGGGCTGGGACGGAACGGGGAAACCTGGATCTTTCCCTAAAATGGCTAAATACCCCCGAGATTTCCCTCGTACACACCCTTCAGCTCTAAACGCCCCCGGATGTTACCAACTGAATGCTAAGATGGGCGCGCAGCGAGTTCACGGTGGCGTAAACCGACCTTGCAATGAACACTGCTAGAACTCCCACTTAAGTAGAGGGAGTCACAGGTGGTCATCATCAGGTCGTTAACCAGACACTGGTTATAAGTATACTGCTATAATATACTGCTCTGTAACAGCAATCAGCGAGGCAGCACTGGGAGGGAAAGGTAGGAACCTTAACAGGCAGAACCCAGGATTGGGCCACAAGTTTGGTTCTTGTATTTTGCCAGTCATTGCACTCTCCATTAAAGATACTATAAAATGACAAATAGACAAGTTCAGGAATTTCCTGAAAGTCCTGTTCACTCTGTGGACCAGTCAGACATCTGCTTTTTCTCAGGCCAGTAACAGCCAAAGCAGAGCCTGGATTTTCTCCCACCAAATAAGTTGCCTAGAGTCTTACTCGACTAACTCCAGTAACTCCACTAGCTAAAGCATCACAGTAAGTCACCCTTGAAAGAGCTAGCAGGCGCTGTCGATCCCCTTCCTGCTTAGTCATCTGTGAGAGCTTGTCCAGGAAGCTTTGTGAAGGTGGAGTGGTGATATCCAAGAAGTATGTAAGAGCCTTTGCGAGTGGGCAGGGTGGGATACGTGAATCTGTCTGCCATTTTGCACAACCTACAGAAAATTGCAGAAAAGATTCCTGATTGCACAGCAGCATTTCCAGCTATTTAACAGCAGGTTACAGCTTTTACATCCCCTGAAACCAAGCACCTCCCACCCCCAGCCAGAGAGACTTACAGTTCATCTGAACAGGTAAGGGTTAACGGTCTTACTCATAAACGCCCAATAGTGGCACCTTTGCCCCTGGATGTCAAGTCCAGACCCTTAAAAGCTCAGCCACCACCATACCATAAACAGGTCCCTTTGTATTAACATCAATATTAAGCAACACATTCAGTGACACCATGGGACAGCCAGGGATACTCAGGCAGGGGTTTAGCATGCCAGCCAACAATCTGGTTTTGAGACCCAGTGGTGCCTTCTGGCCAGGCCGTACATCACGTGCAGATGCAACTGACTTTGTCTGAGTGACAGAGATTAGTTGGGGGATCATCCTCAGTGCTGCAACAGCAACCCCTATTCAGCCTTCTGTCCAAGGTATCCAAGGTACATTTCCTACTCTCTGGAGATGTACACTATATCCACCATAACCCTGATCATAAAAAGCATGGTTTAGACAATTAATATATTATTATAGTATATTACCAGATCCAGAGTCCTGTAGGTACTCTAGCCGAACACTCTGATTGGTGGGAGGGGCATTGTGGAGGTGCTTTAGAATACCAGTCACCAGATCAGGTGAATTCCCTGGGAAAACCCCCACATGGTCTCCTGGAGCATAATGTAAGTCCTCTTTTCCATCATCTGCCTCCAGTTCAACCAGTATAGTACAGCGCCTCAAGAAAGACATGAAATAGTGTAATTGTATTCCAGGACGCTATTTTTAAAATACAAGCAAATTAAACTGATGTGTTGAAACCTTGATCTCAAGCTTTGTAGATTCTTCCTCCTCTTCAGTTTCATGGGAAACACAGTCTTAGAGTGGAGTGCTGAGAGAGCTGTTAGGATAGATAAGAAATAGAAAGGAACTGTTTAGCATGAACAAATGAAATACAGAAATTGCTTAATCTGGTTAAGGTCATGAAGGGTTGCAGTATGGGTGTCTAGGATGGACGCGCACCCTGTTCAGGGTACGTGCTTGCCTGAGCCCTGTGATATCTGAAGATGGACTCCACAGTCCCCATGACTGTCAGCAGGAAAAATGTGGTAAAACCATGGGGAGATCCAACATTTTCATAGTATTTCTCGTAATACTTAATTGGCCTGTACCTGTGACGAGGTCCAGTGTGCCGCTGTCAGTCTTTACTCGGTGTCTCAGAGGATCCCAGCTGTCCTTTAGAAGCTTGAGCCCCAAGAGCTGAGCCTCAATGCCAAACTCCTCACAGGCAGCCTAAAAAAAAGAATATGCAAACCATTTCAGCAAAAGGTGATGAATGGAACAATGTTTTTTATCAGACTAATAGGTTACCTTGAATGCTGCACAAGCCCAGGCAGAAAAAGCTTCCTCCTGGCCATTGAGCTCATCTCCTTCTCCCACAGAAGCAATTCGCTTTGCTCCCAACTCTGAGAGCTTCCAATCCACAGCATGGGCAAATGCACAAAACTGGGGATAAACACGAGAGCCGAGGCCAAAGACGCAGAACCTAGGGAAGCGAATAACACTCATCAGATATGCAGGTTTTAAAGTATAGCTGTATGTATTTTAGTGATTACTCTGTACTAACCTAACTTGATTTCTGAGGACTTCAGTTCTAAAAAGCCACTTTTTAAAATTCTATAAGAGAAAAACAATTATCATTATGTGTGGAGCTCGACTTGTGTTAACCAAATGAGACCAAACCTCTCTTGGCTGTTTAAGTATTTGTAAAAATTGGAAAATCATGGGCATGTAATGTTTTTGTTTTGGCAAACCCAAAGGCTAAAGTTAAAATTACAAAAGTGGCCAAAGCTTTGCAGCCCTGAAATGTAGAAATTTACATTTACAAATGAAGTGAAATGGAGTTGACCAGACTAAACATGAATTAATGAAATAAAAACACCCTGGGCTCCTCCCCTCCCTAAGGCCTGTGTGATGCTTGACCCAGCCAGAAGGCAACAACGGGACTTAATCCCAGCTTGACACAATGGTGGTCTGGCAAATTTCCACCGCACCACTTGATCATCCTAAAATGCATGCACTAATAACCTGTTCATTTTGGCAGCTCTATTTCGAACCAAGTGCTTAGCATAAAGATATTATCATGAATAATTCAGCACAAACCTTCCCATTTCCTGGAGGGTCTCCATTACCAAAAGTGCTGGTGACTAGCATTAGAAGACGTTCCTTCTCGAGCTCAGAGAAGTTGTAGTCCTCCATGCAGACTAGCTGCAACACAAAACACACAGGAAAGTGAAGCTCATTCAGTTCATTACTGTGATGTGCCTGTTGCATTATCTAAACACGATCAGCCTTTACCCTTGAGTTGAACACAGAGCTCAGCATTTTCTTGAGCTTCTTGGCAAAGGTCTGTGACTTTCCTGTTTCAGTAGCATAGAGAATGGTGCAAGGCACTCTCTTCGTCAAAGCGGTCTGCATGAGCGTTTGAGAGAGCATCACCACTCTAGAGAAGCAAGATTTTAAGAATTGAGAAACAATCAAATGATCAAGTGTTCAAAAAGGTTAGAAATGATCAGAGGTGGGGAAAAGGCACCAAGTTGAAAGTAACAAGTAAGTATCAAATTTATCTATCTATATAATATAATCTAATGTATCTATCTATCTATATAATATAATATAATATAATATAATATAATATATTTGTCTATCTATTTATCTATCTATCTATCTATCTATATAATCTAATATATTTGTCTATCTAATCTAATCTAATCTAATCTAATCTAATATATTTGTCTATCTATCTATCTATCTATCTATCTATCTATCTATCTATCTATCTATATCTAATATAATCTAATATAATACAATATAACACAACATAACATACAATATAATCTAATATAATATATTTGTCTATCTATCTATTTATCTATCTATCTATATCTAATATAATATAATATAATACAATATAACACAATATAATACAACATAATATAATATAATATAATATAATATATTTGTCTATCTATCTATTGATCTATATCTAATATAATATAATACAATATAATACAATATAATACAACATAATATAATATAATATAATATAATATATTTGTCTATCTATCTATTGATCTATATCTAATAT
>JAVSBV010000147.1:2396383-2407027 GCA_033117975.1 Parotocinclus spilosoma | reverse complement strand
CGTGTGCCCTAGAGATAGCTGGTGAGATCCGAGGGCTTTTAGTGCCGGAGGATCGGTACGGGCGGGTAACCCCCGGAAGTATTTATTTATTTAGGGGCACTTTTGAGGGTTTTCCCGTTCCACACTCGTGCCCTCCTTGCTCGATCCTCGGTCACACGATGCTCGGTCCTCGCGGCCTACTTAGCCTCCCTTCAGCCGGGTGTTGGCTGTGAATAGGACACTCCCGCTCTGACTTCTTTGTTTTTGAGCTCGCGCTCGCCTCTTGCGCTTGGGAGCGTCTCGCGATCTCTTCGCATCGGCGCTCCTCGCGCATTCTGTTTATTTTTGCGCGTTCATAAAACAGACAAAAAAAATCATAAACTATCCTAACTCATTTAAGCAAGCGAGCGAAAATACACACTTGCAATGTTAATTCTAGACGATTTAAAATAAACCATGTTAATTGATTGGATCCGAAAGGAGAAGAGCAGTAACTTGTTTTTTCCCTGTTAGCCAATGTGAATGCAGATTTTATTTAGGCATGTAGAGAAAGTACCGATTTATTCTGTTTAAATTGATTGTTGAATTAAAAAAAAAAACTGAAATAAATGTAATTTAACATTACCCCTGTCAGACACACTGAACAACAATGCACCTACCTTAAAACTGAGACTCTCTGTGACTACACAGCGAAACTGAAGCAAAACCAATGTAAAGCAAAAGAAATAATAATGCAAAGCCAGTAATAAATATTAATTAAAAAAATATTTTCAAAATAGGAATATTAATAATATACAAAAACAAGAAGACACATTTATTGACTACCCCAACAGTTGCTTTAAACTTCCATAATAAGTCAAGTTTTACGTTTAATAAAATAATTCAGGTCAGTGGTCTCAGTTCATGATCTCATTCCAGTAGTCAGAGATTGTGTTGAAAAAAATCTCCTTTTAGAATGAATACCAGTATTTGGAAGACTAAGTCATGTCCTGATAAACAAGTGGGCGGTCTTTTCTAGCACGTGTGCAAGCCTTATCTTGATACTTCAGGGCAGCAGAAGCACAGTGTAGGGTAAGTACTGGTTAGTACATGTGGTAGGATCTGGTACAGATTACAACAGGCCATGATGCTGTGCAGCAATTATCTGGAGCTGAGGGATAACGCTCCATGGGCGTTCCACATCTGTTTCTGTTTCAACTCTATCAGCTCTGTGGGAACTGCTACACCACTGACCTCTCAGTTTTACTGGTTATGCAGTGCCAGAAGTTAGTTACTAGATTGATCTTTTAAATGTTCAGCACACTTTGCTCTTCACTCTGTAGCCACCTTGGATGATCTGGTGTTAGTGGAAAGATGTTAGATCTAGTTTATGTTGCTTAGCTTTTATTCTTTACTATTGCCAATATGTGCTTTTAAAACTGTATGTTGGTTAAAACAGAGTGTTGATTTAGTTGAGTATCACTGATGCAATTCCATTAAAAAAACGTTTCTCTAATTGATTTGCACAGCATTTACTGTTTCCACAATCCAAATACAAAGCTCCTACTTTACAAGGTATTTGCAGTGTTTCCTAACATTTAATTTCATCATGACTAAATATTAGAACTAGTTTCTAGTTACACCCTATTCTGAGTATACCAACAGATGCACTAAACTGCTGCCTGTTAAATGCTAGTCATTAGTATAGTATGTTATATATTTAAAAGAATACCTTCATTGGTAAGGTTTTCAAAATTGATGAAATATAAGAATGACTGTATTGTATGGGGTGACACTGTACTACATGTTTACAAATTCAGTGGTGTGATAATGCAGCAATTATAGATGGGCTTATCAATGATCAGTATTGGGTCTTATATTGATTCATTTACTCATCGGATATCAGGCAGACAGAGCTGATGCATATTCCATACTGATACTGATCATCTATACCGATTCATATTCCGTTCCATATCTTACCATGAACATGCGGCAACTTCAGTCAAAGTCAAATTTATTTATATAGAGTTTTTTACAATGGTGCATTGTTTCAAAGCAGCGTTACAGTATTATATTAGTAAGTTATAGTAAAATTAAGTACCGGTAAATTATACAATTTAAATTAATAATTATATTTGAATTAGAAATAAAATTTTACTTAAATAATGATGCAGTCTGCACCAGAGTGAGCAAATGGTATTAGCCATTGGTTTAACTAACATGCTATTTGTGTGGAGATGTTTTAGTCTGAAAACACAGAAAAGCAAGATAGCATGGTGTAATCTTAAACACAATACCATCAAGAATAATCATAATAGTAAAATATAAAGTCCTGCATAGTAAGTCATGTAGCCAGGTAGGCTAGACTACTGTGCATGTGCAACAGGCTATGCCACAAATCAAGCTAGCGTTCTATCTAAAAGCTTAAAACTGAAGTAAAAAATGAGTAAACACCACCAGTTACACTGTCCATGCTGCTAGATTTAATCGTTTGATGTGGAATATCCTTTAAAAGACAAGTGATGCTTAAAACATTTCAAAGACAGCTCAACAACTAACTTATTTCACCATTTGGAAAGTGACGTGCTTGCAGAATATGAAGATCATAGCAAGCTTCAGTTGTTTTGAGTCAGCAATCAACAACAGGCTTAAACTAGCCAAGACACCAGCACGAAAACACACTCAACAAACCCTTGCTTTTTCATGGTACATTGAGACTGAGATTAAACCATGACTGAAACAAGGCTCACTGGTACACATTAAAATATAAAAACTGTAAAAATAAGGGTAAGATGCTTGTTCCGACAAAGGGGCATTTCTAGACTACTTGTTGTACTGTGGCACACTCAGTACAACAGGGGCAGAGCTTGCCAATTAGTCATAGGGGCACAACTGTGCAAATAAAATAATCCTCCTAAATTACTAAATAGATTAAGTGATTTAACATTAATGTGGGCGTTGCTCTGCTGTGAATGAGATTAAACAATAATTGTTTTATTAATTGCAAGTATTTTATTTTTGCCAACATAACGTATGCCTTTGCAAGTTTAAATAATGCCACTGCTTTAGTGATGTAATATGTACTTTTAAAGGTTATTCAGTTATAAGTGTCTAGCCAAAATATAGATATGAGCTATAAAGAAACAGACTTCAGCTAAAAGCATTAGCCACTCAAACTTCAGGAAAAATGCTGGGACATTATGGGAAATGTAGTGCCTTATGTAAATTTGTGTGGTGTATCTTTGAGTTCTGCTCAGCAATTCAGGATAAAGTGTATTTAATTTTTTACTGCCTTGAATTAACTGGGGCACAGCAACATTTCACTGGTGCACAATGATACCCCTGGTCCCTACTATGTGTATTATTCTGTGCTCAAAGATTCAGCCTCATTCATTCCACACAACATACTAATTACATTTCCATACAGATGATACTTGGTGTAAGATAAATGTATTTAATGATGATTCAGCTAAATCAGATATTTTCTCTGCAGGTTATGACTTCTCAGAGGTCTTGAGGTGGTTTGGTGAGCGTGTGGATCGTATTATCCTCCTCTTTGATGCCCACAAGCTGGACATCTCGGATGAGTTCTCCGAGGCAATCAAGGCCTTCCGCGGCCAGGACGATAAGATCCGTGTCGTTCTAAACAAAGCTGACCAGGTGGACACGCAACAGCTGATGCGAGTCTATGGAGCCCTGATGTGGTCCCTGGGCAAAGTGATCAACACTCCAGAGGTAGCCAGGGTCTATCTGGGTTCCTTCTGGGCCAAGCCCCTTCAGAACACAGACAACCGGCGGCTCTTTGAGGCCGAAGCACAGGACCTTTTCCGGGACATCCAGGCTCTGCCACGCAACGCCGCCCTGCGCAAACTCAATGACCTCATCAAAAGAGCGCGACTCGCCAAGGTTATCTTACAGTGTTTGCTGTTGGAACATTTGCTGTGTTTCCCAGAACTGTATCACTGCATAGTTATGTGATATACTTCAGTGAGCATGATCACCTTTATTTCTGTGATGCTGTGAAACATGGGAAATACAGCGGGTACGGAAAGTATTCAGACCCCTTCACATTTTTCACTCTTTGTTTTATTGCAGCTATTTGCTAAAATACAAAAAGTTCATTTTATTTCTCATTAATTAACACTCAGCATTCCACCTTGACAGAAAAAAACAGACATTTAGAAATCTTTGTAAATTTATCACATGACCGTAAGTATTCAGACCTTTTGCTGTGACACTCATATTTAACTTACAAGCTGTCCATTTCTTTTCATCCTTTTTTAAGATGGTTCTACTCCTTCATTGGAGTCCAGCTGTGTTTAATTGAATGAACTGATTGGAATTGATTAGGAAAGACACACACCTGTCTATATAAGACCTCAGAGTTCCCAGTGCATGTTAATGCAAATTAGAATCATGAGGTCGAAGGAACTGCCCAAAGAGCTCAAAAACAGAATTGTTTCAAGGTACAGATCTGGCCAAGGTTACAAAAAAATTCTGCAACACTCAAGGTTCCTAAGAGCACAGTGGCTCCATAATCCTTAAATAGAATAAGTTTGTGTTGACCAGAACTCTTCCTAGACTTGGTCATCCAGCCAAACTGAGCACTTGTGGGAGAAGAGCCTTGATGAGAGAGGTAAAGAAGAACCCAAAGATCACTGTGGCATAGAACAACTCTATGACCATTCTTGACTGGCCCAGACAGAGCCCTCTGGAGAGGCCTGAAAATGGCCGTTTGCCAACATTCACCATCCAACCTGATCTGATCATTCCCAAGAAAACTCATGGCTGTACTAGCTCAAAATGCTGCTTCTACTAAATATTGAGCAAAGAGTCTAAATACTTATGGGATATTTCAGGTTTTCTTTTTTAATAAATTTGCAAAAATTCTACATGTCTGTCAAGATGGGATGCTGAGTGGACATTAATGAGAAATAAAAATATTTTTTTTATTTTAGCAAATGGCTGCAATGAAAAGAAGTGATAAATCTAAAGGGGTCTGAATACTTTCCGTACCCACTGTACACTCCATGGGCACTCCTGCTACATATGGTTTGCTTTCAAGAATGAGCCTTTACTTATCCATTTCACTTATACTGCTAGAGTTGTGGGACATTTTTCTGACAGTATTGACCTTCACTGATCCCTCTCACAGCTATTTTGTTTTGCATTTGACATAATTCCAAAGTTTTCCACGTGAGCAGCCAGCATGCTGAATCAATGAGTCTAGAACAACATTTAATACTGAACCCTTCCCAACAATCCGTTTATGGAGCTACTGACAAGAACACCTCTTATCTCTTCCACAGAGTTTCCCAATTCCCACCCAAACAGGAACTCCGGTGCTATTGCATTCCTTCCTGAAGCACAAATGAGTAGCAGTTATGTATACAATGTCATTTCTTGAATGGGCTCAGTGTAGCTTTTTCCCTGGTACAAGGAATGCGTATGACGTATAGTACCATAGGAAACACACAACTCTTATTTTTTTTCCCCTTACTCTTTCACTGTACTCGGAACTGACACTTGTTGAGTTTGTGCCATTCCTGTTTTGGCTATTGACCCACTGTTTAAAGAACAAACATTAAATTGCAGGTTTACTTTAGGCTTCCCTGCAGCAGTTAGCCTCAGTTTTAGGGAGTTAGGCTTTTGGCCATTTCCTTGGCATAGTGCAGGTAGAGGTCAGTTGATAATGAGTGTGAGGTGATGACCTTTTGTGGAAGTAAAGCTCAGCGGTCTCAATAAGTCACCAAGGCTGAGGGCTTCCTAATGTTAAAAAAAAATAAAACAACACAAAAAGATTGCATTAGTATATCATATGCAGGTATGCACCATTTTAACATCCACATTACGTTTAGCCCGGGGTCGTTAATCAGACAGACCATTACCATAGTGGCATGTTTTTTTACACTTCTCTAATGCACATATAAATGGTATCTTCACAAGTAAACTGCAAATAATACATAATACATAATAAATGCATCAGAGAACACACAAGTGATTGATGAGTGAGTGAAACGACTGACTGTTTGTTCGTAAGATAAAAATTAATTGATGGACAGTATTACAAACAAGACAGAATATATCCCAGTTCGTGTTTGGCTGGTTTGCATCTTTTCATTTGAGATAGCCTTACTGTCTTCTAATTCTTCCATGCTCTCCTTATGCCTGTAGGTTCATGCTTATATTATCAGCTACCTGAAGAAGGAGATGCCTTCTCTTTTTGGGAAAGAAAAGAAGAAGGAGGAGCTTATCACCCATTTACCCGAGATCTATGAAATGCTGCAGAGGGAGCATCACATTTCACCGGGAGATTTTCCTAATGTCACCAAAATGCAGGTAACTGATGCCTGATTTGTTCTTGTGATTTTTTTCCTTTCTGAGAAAGATGTAAACTGCTGCATATAAATAGCTACTGTATGTGCCGTAACTGTGTTTCTAAGAAAATATGTAAATACTGATTATACAACAACTACAATACACAACGACACACAAAAGAATAACACTAACTGACCAACAACAGACGTGTTGCATGAGAAGCGCTTATAATATATCAGTATTTTATACCAACTAAACGAAATTTTGCTGTCAGTACTTGTTTTATTTGCAAATAAAAAGTATATGCCGTTTACCATTTAATAAACTAGGTCTTAAGAATGATAATAAATGAGAAAGGAAAATTCTGACCACCCAAACAGGTAATCAGTGCTGCTGATCCACGAGCAGAAATGGGAGCTAAGAGTTTAACAGGAGAAACAACAATGCCAACTGCTATTGATTTTGTTGCTAGATTTAGTGACTGTTCAGACCACTCTAATGAGTTGTTTTCAAAAATGCAAATATGCTCATGTGGGCAAGAAAGCACAGCCCTCTCATCGAAGCAGCACATTCAGTCTGACAGCTTTTCAAGAGAGAGTTCAGTTTAACTCCATTTTCAATGTATTAATCAGTATCTACATATTGTTGCTATTTTGAAACATGAACATAGTTTGTTTATGCAGTACAGAGAGTAAGACAAAAGCAACAAGAAGTTAAGGACTTATAGCATCTAATACTAGGCAGCATGTAAATATGACATCATGATGGCACAAATAGCAAATTAGTGCTTTAACTCAACATTTAGCGACTTTTTAAGCAGGATTTGTAACACAGAGTCATTATTTTCTCAAATGCTAACTACATTAACAGGTCTAGTGCCCGCTTCTTTGTTAGCTCACATTTTTGTGTATGTGGTTAACTTTCCAGTGCACTATTTTAAAAAAAGCTCTAAAGGATGTTTGTGAGTGTATGTGCCTGTCCTATTGTAAGTAGTACTGTTTGCTTTCTCCTCCTACTACTTGTATAATTTTAACCTATAACTATATAAACTGGTTCATATTCAGCCACTGGGGGTCTGTTTCATCTGGCTGATCTTATGTGTTGTTCATAATACTGCCTATCATTATCAGGTCCATCATACCATCTCTTTAGGTGTTATAGATTTCTCTTAGACAGGGTCGTAACAGGACATTACTGTATTATAAATGATTACCTTAAACTGTTCATAAATGTAAAAGGTTTATCATGTGTATAACAGTTTGGGCTCTAAATGCTGTGTAGGCAGTGTTCCCCTCGTGTTTTCAGCAGTATCTCTGCTGCACATAAGTTTTTTTTTTTGTGAAAATACCCTTTACATTTTAATTACAATAGCATAAAAAACACCCTGTTTCCCAGAACATAATGCGGTTGTTAAATAGCACATAAATGTAATAGTAAATAACAGACGTACTAAGACTAAAAATACTGGTTGGGTCTTTAAAAAGCTTGGCAATGAAGTGGTTGTTTGTAAATCCTTCCATATCAGTGACCTTTGTCTATATCTATATCAGTAAGAGTCTGGAATATGTTGTGGCGAACCCCTTAGAATAATATGGAACGCTGCCCAGCTATTGTGTGCTAAGTGTGAGCAACAGTAACGCCTGAGGATGTTTATGAAACACTACTGTACTGTACCATGTACAGGTTATGCCCAGGTCACATACCTGAAATGCAACAAACACTAAACAGTCAGAGCAGGGCAGCATTTCTAGGTAGCGTTTGTGGTGTTGGTGCTGCTTAGTATAGAGATTGTGGGTGTGAGCCTCAAATGTTGAGAAACTAAAATTGTAAAGTAGCTTTGAGACAGTGCCCAAAACTAGCGGGGTGCTCCTGGTCAGCAGTGATCCAGTGGGCACTGGTTTTGTGGTGGCAAATTAAGTGTTTCATTTCATGTCCATGTATAACGTTACTTTATTTACATTCTAACATATTTATCAACTTTCAATCTGTCTATACAGGAGCAGCTTATGCACTACGACTTCAGTAAGTTTCCAGCCCTGAAAGTCAAGCTTATTGAATCAGTTGACAGGATGCTGAGCAACAAGATTGCACAGCTAATGAACATGATCCGGGAGGAGGAAGGCAAGCAGCCTGTTCAGATGGTAACAGGTGGTGCCTTCGAAGGCTCAGTGGACGGACCATTTGGCCACGGGTATGGCGAGGGCATTAGTGCTGGGGCAGACACAGAGGACTGGATTGTGAGTCGGGACAAGCATCGCTACGACGAAATCTTTTATACCCTGATGCCCATAAACGGCAAGGTGACCGGCGTCAACGCCAAAAAGGAGATGATGAACTCGCGCCTTCCCAACACTGTGCTCGGAAAGATCTGGAAGCTGTCTGATTGTGACAAGGACGGCATGCTGGATGATGAGGAGTTTGCTCTAGCTCAGCACCTTATTAAGATCAAGCTGGAAGGTTATGAGTTGCCTTCAGAGCTGCCGGTCCACCTGGTGCCCCCTAGCCACAGGAAGAACCCCACAGCAGATATCCTGTACAACCACCAAGAGGACTGAACCTAATGTGCCAACACCCAAACGCAGCTGGTCATCCTTAGATACATTTTATGGCTAATACAGTGTTTACAAAAATTAGGGGATATTTTATTATTGTTTTGAGCAGTGTAGTATGCAGATAATGTAAACATTTATTGCTGACCTTGACAGAGGACTTTGTTGACCGACTGTAACTCCATGAGACACCTTTGAGATTATTTGGAAATCGTGATATAGCACCACCCCAGTCTTCTACAATCTGAAGAATCAGGAATCGTCAAATACAATCAAGAATCATCTTTTTGGAAAGGTAGAACCCAAGAAACCACTTTTTCAGAAGGAAACAGGATTAAAAAGGCAAAGCTATTCTTAAAAAGATGATCAGTAGGAAAGAGTATTATCTGAAACTTTGGGGTCCAGTCATTGACAATATGTTATATATTATCATTATTTAGTTGCAAAAGCAACAAATCTATTGGTGGCCTTAGATGTTTGCACAAAACAGTAATTTCTGAATGTCCTTAAACGTTTTTCTTTATAGTGTATGTGCCATCAGCTCACTCAGTTAAATAATTTCACCAAAAAAGCTTTGCTACCAAAAGACAAATCTGCTTTTGTCTAATAACATACATTTGATCCATTTAATGATATGCCTTAGAGCACAATAAAAGGAACTGTCCACAATCTAGTCTATAATTTCATGCTACTCTTGTTTTTTTTCCATGTTGGATGGGATCGTGGGAGCGCTAATGCTTTTCCATGAAGCACCTTTCCAAGGGTGCAGGTATAAGCATGTCTTTAATGGGACAGGAGTCCATCACATGGTGGGTGGCAAGTTGCACCTCTCCTGAAGCTTTGAGGTATGCTTTTGCCCTTTATCCGCTGAAGTATGAAGCTCTCAGACTTTAGGCCCCACTATACAACCACAAATCAGTAAAGTTGGGACAGGATGAGAAATGCAAATATATGAATGAGCACAGTGTGTTTTACAATTACTTCAACTTTTATTTAATTGCCGACAGCATAAAGCCAATATATTTCTTGTTTTGTCTGGTAAACTTCATTTTATTAGTTAATAAGCATTAATTCCTGCATGTCAGGCCTGCAAAAAACAAAAAAAGTTGTGATTAATATAGCTATTTAGAGCTAGTAATGAATTTATAAAATAATAATAATATTCAGAAATGGTCAGAGGATATCCAGTTTGTCAACAAATGCATGAGAAAATTATTCCAATGTTTAATGTACTGCAAAGAAATATTGGAAGGGATTTACATATTTCTTTTTCTACATTGCATAAATTAATTAAACAAATCTGGAGGAAAAATAAAGGAATCTGGAGGAATTTCAGTGCACAACAGCCAAGTGTGCAAGCCTATGAAGAACGCCCGTGATCTCTGAGCCCTCTGACAACACTTTAAGATCCATCATTCAATAATAACTGATATAACCACAGGAGCAAGGCACACTTTGGCAACCCTTTGTCAAGCACTACAATAGGGAATTACTATACATTCACATATTCCACTTTACATTGCAAAAAAATAAGCCCCGTTAACCATGTTCAGAAGCGACGTCGACTTCTCTGGGCTTGGAGGCATCTAGGATTGAGTATCACCCTATCACATCTATTGTGTCTAGATGAATCAGTATTTCAAATCTTTTTTTTTTTTTTTTTAAATGGGCGCCATGTGCTGCCGACCAAAGACAAAAAGGACCATCCAGACTATTATGAGCTACAAGTCTAAACCCAGGGTCTGTTATGATATGGAGCTGTGTCAGTGTCCTTGGTAAAGATCATTTACTCTTCTGTGATGGCAGCATTAATACAGAA